>MU224858.1:7568930-7594785 GCA_018584345.1 Thuja plicata
GAAGTGTGAGGTCGACTTGGGATCACAAAACAACCCAGACGTGTGATCGATTTGGGAACACATCAGGACAAAAATAAGCACAATTGAAAAAGACAAAGTCAACACCGACATAAGTAATTGACATGTCTAGGTGACCATTTTAGGGTGCATACATTTTCCCTCTTTGACTAATGTTGGTCAATTTGGGAACACATGTAGTCAAAGAATGCAGTTGAAGTGTGAGGTCGGCTTGGGATCAAAAAACAACCCAAATGTGTGAACGATTTGGGAACACATCAGGACAAAAATAAGAACAATTAAAAAAGACAAAGTCAACACTAACATAAGTAATTGACATGTCAGAGATAAGAATCTCAAGAAAGACTGATATAATTGATAAAGCTGAATCAAATATTGAAGTTTGATAGGTACTAACCCCTCGTGATCAAAATCGAAATGAGATAGAGGAGAAATAAAAAATTGATAAATTTGATCAAATTGAACTAAAGATAAGATTCTTGATGTAAGATGAAAGATATAAAGATCACAGAACCAAGGTAGATCATTAAGCATGAAATATTATGCCCCAAGATTTAATTAGAACAAAATAAGTGGGGTGAAAGCAAATGGAAGATAGAAGTTTGGAAGAAGTGGAAAGAAATGGAGAGAAGAAAGAGAATTTGCCTCAAGAAAGAGAATGCCCCAAAATCAATCAGCTATTTAAGATAGAAAATTTTGATTGAGATCATGAAAGAAGATAAGGAAATGAAGATCAGAATGTGATCATAGTTGATTAAAAGTCCACAAGAAAGATGAAGGAAACCCTCACAAACTCATAATGCAGCCTAAAAATACAAATTAACATGAATTCTAACAATGCAAGCTACATGAAAATGCAAAGGAGCACTTGCAATAGAGCAACTGTAACATAGGACTTTATGTTCATCATTCATTAAAAAATGTTAAGGAACTTATTTTCATCATTGGGCCATTTTTAACGGACATTGGAAAATCACATAATCATCACTAGTCACAAGTGCAACTATGAAGATATGAATATGATTTATATCGGATTGGAATGTGGAAAGATTCTAACATAAGCATCAAAGAAATAAAGGTCAAGATGACTGTGATGTTAGCTTACCCAATTTAATATAGCAAAACCACGCTTGCATCAAGGCATAGAGGCCAGGATGACCAACAGAACAGTTGTGCAAAAATAGTTAAGCATAAAGCAGGAAGCAAATAAAAACATGCCCCATGCACCAAGTCCTCTAGCTATGCATCACGGAGAGACTTATTAGACAAGGACACTCAACGAAAATCAATAACAGCTAGCACACAAAGAAAAGAGCATGACATAGCTCAAGCATTAAGTGTTGCATTTAAAAATTTAAGTGTGTTAACAGATACTGAGTTTCGAGGATAAGGATTGAATTCTTGCAAGACCACATGAAAAAATTGGGTAAGACCAAACCGATAAGTGTTGAAAAACACTCGTTGTCAGGGGTTGTATTGAAAAATACAGTTGAGGTGGTGTTGAAAAACACCATTTATGAGATGTCCCAAAGACCAACGCATCCAAGAGACCAAAGCTAACACAGGTATGCCCCCTAGACAAAGACAAAGACCAATTCCAAACCAAGGCAACAAGGACAAGGCATGATGGAGAGAAGCTAAGTGTCGAGGACACACGCTAAGAAACAGGGGTGCAAAGGCCTCAAGTAGCGCTCGTTTCCAGGTTTTCACCACTTTGATTTTATTACAATGTTTTCATATTTTCATTTTTTCTTCTTTTTTCAGGAATTTTTATAATTTTTTTGAATTTTTGCTACCAAGGCGCCTGTTTTCGAGTTTTCACCAAGGCACTTTTTCCATTTTTTTGATTTTTTTGAATTTTTTTTTGTATTTTTGGAATATATAATTTTTTTTTAAGATACATCAAAGCCTCTATTGCTAGGTTTTCACTAAGATGATCATTTTTTTAGGAATATATCATTTTTTTTTTGGATTTTTTTAAGATCAGTAATTATGTACAAAAGGATACTCCCAGACAGAACATGCATCATGGATAGAACTTCTTTAAGTGCAAGACATTGATAGGATCAGGGAACTGTTCTCCCTTTTCTATAGATAGTAAATAAGCACCTGTCCCAAAAGCTGTTGTGATAATGTAAGGTCCAAGCCAATTAGGTTCAAATTTGCCCTTTTGATCTCTATGTTGTTGATTCTTAGGATTTTCATATAGGACAAGATCTCATACTTGGAATTCTCTAGGCCGAACCTTTTTGTTGAAAGATTTGGACATGCGCTTTTGATAGACCCTCATATGGTCAAATGATGCTTGACATTTTTCATCTAGAAGTTCTAACTCTTGAAGTCTCATGGTGCGGTAATCTTCATCTGTAACTAGACCATGGAGAGAAACTCTAAGTGAAAGAATCTCAACCTCCAAAGGTAACACTGCTTCAACACCATATGCAAGGGAAAAATGAGTAGCCCCAGTAGGAGTACAAATACTCATTCTATAGGCCCACAAAGCCGGATTTATCTGTAAATGCCAATCTCTACTATTCTTATAGACTGTTCTATGCAAAATTTTAAGAATGGTTTTGTTTGATGCCTTTGCTTGACCATTTCCTTGCGAGAAGTAAATGGAGGACCAATGTTGTTTAATCTTGAATTTTTTGTAGAGTTGTGTAAGGTCCTTATTTTTGAACTAGCCTCCGTTGTCAATAATAATCTCAGAAGGCACTCCATATCGACAGATGATATGGTTCACAATGAATAGAGAGACTGTCTTTCCCGAGGCAACAGAAAGTGGGACAACTTCTACCCATTTAGTGAAATAATCAGTAAAAGCGATGATAAATTTGTGTCCACCTAATGAGTTGGGATGAATCTGCCCAACAAGGTCAAAGGCCCAGTGATGAAATGGCCAATGAGATATAGAAGGAATGAGCTCCCTGCCTGGAGCATGTATCAGGTTACCATGTTTTTGACACTTTTCACATGACTTTGCAAAAGATACTGCATCAATCTACATCATGGGCCAATAGTACCCCGCCTTAAGCAACCTTCAGGCCATGGAAAGACCATTGGAGTGTCCCCCAAAGATGCCCTCATGAATGTCAACTAATGCTTGGTCAGATTCTTCCTTTTCTGAGCATCTAAGAAGTGTCCCATCTAGACCCCTCCTATACAAATCACCAGCGATAAGGGAATGTCAAGAGGCATTTCGGGTAAGGTTTCTGCATTCAGATCAGTTAAAGGCTTCAGGTATAATGCCATCATGAAGATATGATTAAATGACACCATAACGGGATGATCCATGACCAACAAGGGTACACATGATATGGCTTTCTTGGGAGTCAAAGATAGGGTGATGTAGCTCTTCTTCCAGGAATTCAAATCTTGATTCATGTTTCTCTAACTGAAGAAGTGAAGAAAGTGTGGCCATAGCATCAACTGCCTTGTTTTCTGCTCTAGGGATTTGCTGAAATGTGATAAATGTGAAGTATCTTTTTAAGGAATCAACCATTTTCTTGTAAGGTACCATTTTCTCATGTTTTGTTTGATATTCATCATTAACTTGGTTGATTATCAGCTATGAATCCCCATAGATGTGTAACTCTATAATTCTCCATTCTATGGCCATCTTAAGTTCATTTGTTAAAGCTTCATACTCAGCAATGTTTTTTATACATGGGAACAATAATTTGTAAGACTTAGGAATCGTGTACCCATGAGGAGAAACAAAAAAAATGCCAACTCTTGAACCATTTTGCATAAAAGATCCATCAAAGAACATCTTCCAAGTTCTTTCAGTCATATACATAAGATGTTCATCTGGGAAGTCAACTTGAATAGGTACATCATCTTGTAATGGAAAATCAGCCAATTGATTGGCTATAGCTTGTCCTTTGATTGCCTTATGCTCAATGTACTCTATATCAAATTCTGAAAGTACCATCATCCATTTAGCAAGTCTACCTGTGAGGGTAGCCTTAACAAATATTTGAGTGGATCTATTTTTTCTATGAGGTGTATAGTGTGCGCAAGCATGTAATATCGCAACTTTTGGGAAGAAAACACAACAGCAAGGCAAGATTTCTCAATGCTAGTGTAGTTAACCTCATATGAGACAAGAATACAACTGATGTAGTATATTGCTCTTTCTTTTCCATTTTCATCAAGTTGAGCTAGTAATGCCCCCAAGGAAGATTTTGTCGCTGAAATGTATAAAAAAGTGGTTTTCCTGGGATAGGAGGCATCAAAATAGGAGGATTTGCCAAGTACTTCTTGATTTGATCTATGCTCTTTTGACAATCCTTATTCCAAATACATTTGACTCCCTTATGTAAGTTCTTATTGAAAGTTTGAGCTCTATCTACCAATTGTGAAATAAATTTCCTTATAGATTGAAGACGTCCTTGAAGACTCCTCATTTGACTAATGTTTTTAGGAGGTGGCATATCAATGATCGCTTGGACCTTTTCAGGGTCAACATCTATTCCTTTTGCTGAAATGATGAATCCAAGTAGTTTTCCAGAGGTGACTCGAAATGCACACTTTTTAGGATTTAACCTTAGTTGAAATTGTTCCATGTGATCTAGAATTACTTCCAAATTGTCTAAGTGTGTATCTCTTTGTTTAGACTTGGCCAAGGTGTCATCCGCATAATCTTCCATATTCTTATGCATCATGTCATGAAAAATAGTTGTCATATCTCTTTGGTAGGTAGCTCCTGCATTTTTTAATCCAAAAGGCATAACATTCCAACAATAGGTTCCCCATGCACAAGTGAATGCAGTCTTTTCTTGATCTTTAGGAGCTATCTTAATTTGATTGTACCGAGAAAAACCATCCATCAAAGAATAAATCTCATAACCCACAGCCATATCCACTATCATGTCTATATTGGGGAGTGGAAAGTCAACCTTTAGGCATGCTCTATTGAGATCTCTAAAATTTGCGCAAACTTGAATGGATTTGTCATGTTTGGAAATTGGTACAATGTTTGATATCCATTCAGCATAGGTAATAGCTCTTATAAATTTTGCACCAAGGAGTTTCTCTAATTCAACTTTGACTAGAAGAGCTATGTGAGGATGCATTTTCCTCAATTTCTGTTTAACTGGTTTAAAATTTGAAGCTATAGATAAGTGATGCATAATAAGATTAATGTCCAACCCTGGCATATCTAAATAATTCCATGCAAAATTGATCTTCTTGGTTTGTAAGAACTTAGTATAAGCTTCTTTTTCTGTTGGTGACAAGGACTCAACTAGGTGCACTATCTGTGGAGCCTCATTTGTACCCAAATTAAATGCTTGTGTTGGCTCAATAAGTACTAAAGATTGATCTTGAAAATAGCTAGGAATATGATCAAGTACCTCATCCTTAGGTGCCTCAGAGAGGTTTTCACCCTTGGATACATCATTTATTTTTACTCTTTTCAGTTCTGACACCGCCACACAGTGGTTTTCGCCATCAGAACACCTATTCTTTTTATTTTATTTTCTCTTTATCTTGTGACTAAGGTACTTGATGTCTGGTTCTGTCATACTGGTAGTCGGTTCACTGGTGGAAGAGACTATGAGTTCAATGGCATTTAGGTAACAAGCTATCTCGTAATCATTTTGGAATGTTAAAATCTCAGGTTCTTGATAGTGTTGGGACCAATAAATAAGGTCGGGATGAACAAGAGGCAAGTCAACGACTGGTTCAAGGATATAAATATGAATGATATTATCATTGGTGATCGAAGAGTCAGAGTCTGTCAAGTATCCCTCTAAGCTACCCAAATTAGGATTCATCCTAACAAGCGAAGAATTGTCCACTAAGGCAATAGGTGGGTTCAAAACCTCTAATCCTACACATGACTCATTGGCTACCTCAAGTGGAGAACTAAAAGTGTGAACAACATCAACATCTCTATCAACTATTGAGGGCTCTGAAAAAGAGTCCCATTCATACTCATTAGAACTGGTATCTAAACTGCGACTAGGATGCTTACACCATGAAGGCTTGGGAAATCATGATGTTGAAGGTCTAGTTTTATCAAAAGTAGCACTTTCTCTTTCTATTAAATGACCAAGTTTCTTTCTTTGATGCTCTCTCAAAGGATCCTCTATATCTGATTCTTGTTCTAAAGTTGCAATTGATGCATGAGCGGTTGAAATATCTGAATCTCCCCAAAGGAGAGTAGTAGAAGGGACCCAATCTTCACACATATCCTTTTGATTTTTCAAATTAGGTTTATATTCTAGTTCATCATCACTATCCAACTTTTCAAAGAGAGGATTGGTATGCTTGTTGCAATTTTCAAATCCTAGGCCAATTGGTTTCTTAGACTTGCATCCAAATTTAGCACAATCAAGAGGTTCGGAACTAGCATCCAATTTGTGATTAAGAGGGTTGTAACCAGGATAGCCCATTTTCTTGACAAAAGTATATCCTCTTCCATAAGTCTTAGGAGAGGGAGAGAAGTTCTCATTGTGCATATATTTTTCTTCTCTATAGATCCAGTCTCTAACAAATGTTTCCTCTTTCTCATTTTGAATAGGCACTGATGATTCTACAAATTTTCCAAATAATGTCATGGATGAAGAGGAAGGCTTCATCTGTTTTGAATGTTTTATTATAAGACTCAGGTGAAACTGGAAATGTTGTGAGGGAGTTGAGTTGATACCCCCCCATACCAAGGTCTATTGTCTTAAATTTGTCTTTACATTCTTCTAAAGTAGCATCAAAATCTTCTGCTTCTCTATTGAGGGGAACATGAGCCCCTGCTGAAATTGAATTAATAGATAAAGTGTTATCCCCAGGTATACAAATCTCTATGCAATTGTAGGGTAACTTAAAACATTGATGGTAGGTAGACGACACTGCTTTCATGTCATGAATCCATGGCCTACCAAGTAAAATATTATATGCAAGGGATCCAGCATCAACTATTTGAAGCAAAATATCTTTTTGAACAGGGCCAATCCTAACAAGAAGGATGGCCAACCCCTTGGAACTTCTCTCTTCCTCATCATAGGCTTTGATAGTAATTATTTTTCTATTATCTATAACTTTTTCAGAATAACCCAATTCTTTCAAAAGACTAAAAGAACAAATATTAAGCCCAACAACCTCATCTATCAACACGCGCCTAACATGGGTTATATGGATCATGACCTCAATATGAAGGGAAGGATTGTGTGGATGGCTCAGAGCTTTATCATCATCTTCTAAAAATGGAAGGTAATGAGGGGTAGCAATGTGATTAACTATATTCTAGAATTGATCAATATCTAAGTTGTTGGGGACATTTTCTGTATGCAAAGCATCCTCAAGGATTTGTTTATGTCTTGGAGAAAAATCTAAGATCTCAAAGATCAAAATCTGAGTGGGTGTTCTCTGTAACCGATCAAGAAGATTGTAGTTCAATTTAGGATTGACAGCTGGCTTCAAGGTAACAGGCTTAGACTCCACTTGCTTAGGTTTACTAGTTTGACTTGAATTTGGTTCTCTAATGACAACAAGACCTTGACTTCGAGTAACAACATTAAGGGCTTGAGATGAACTTATAGAGTTGGGACCCCTTAGCACCACAACAGGTTCTCTATCAAAAATAAGAGGAGAGTCTTCATCTAGATCATAACCATAGGGATCTCTTCCACTCATCATGTTAACATTTTCTTCCACAAATTCAAGCATATTGATGGTATTCTTTGCATCTGTATAAGTATAGTTGATCTCAGCTTTTCCATTCTTAACTTTAGAGGTCTCCCCCTTTTCATATTTGGGAAAATGTTCCTTGAATGCCTTGTGATCAGCGTTGGTTCTTAATCCATCTACTATAAGTTTTCCATTTTCAATGAGATCTTGAATGAGATGCCTCAGTCTCCCACAATTTTCAACATTATGTCCAATACCATTATGAAATATGCAAAATTCATCTTCTGTCCACCACCATGGTTTTTCTTTAGGTATATGGAAATGTGCTACATCTAGAGGATGTGCCAGATTGCTATCAATAATTTTTTGTAAAATTTCCCCATATGTCTCACCAAGTTTTGTAAATTGATGTCTTTCACTCTTAGGCTTACCTTGGTAACTTGGCTTACTTTCTTTTTGAGTGGGTGCATTGAGCTTGGTAGCTTGAACAGTACTAGATAAGTGTAACACAGGTTGATCCTTATGTTTGGAGGAATCCACAACTCCATCATTGACCACTTGTTTGTTCTTATTCCAATATTGGTTCTTCCCTTTATCCTTGTTAGAGTTGTTGTTGTTTTGACCATTGTTGTTGTTATTTGCATGTTTAGTCAAAATTCCTTGTTCTTTCAAAACATCCTCAATTTGGCATGTAGTCTCAACCATGGTGTCAAATGAATCAAAAACCATTTTCTTAACCTCATACCGCATTTCGGGAACCAAATTGCTAACATGAATGTCAATCTTTTCATTATCAGGAATAGTTCTAGAATAGCAAGAGCATTTTCTTCTCCACCTTTGCAAGAAGGTAACAAAGGACTCTCTTTGATTCTACTTTAAGCTACATAAGTCCAACAAAGTGATAGATCTTGAAATATTGTATGCGAACTATTGAACAAATCTTTGAAATTCTTAACAGGAGGAGTTATCTTAGTAAACCATTCCATTGCTTGCCCCCTAAGACTTCGTGGGAATAACCTCATGAGGTATGAATCATCTTAATGGAACTCAAAACTAGTGGTATAAAACTATCACACATGATCATGTGGATCTCCACTCCCATAATATTTGTCATATTGAGGAATTTCAACCTTTCTAAGAAATTCTTTCATGTCAAAACCCTTATCAAAAGGATTAGGACAAATTGAGTCTAATGAGAAAGAATTCTTAGGTGCATATATCTTGGCTATTTGTTTTTATATTTCATCCATCTTCTCCTCTTGAGATGGATCTTGTCTCTTAATCTTTCTATCCACATCAAAGTTGTAAGGGACCTTAGCCCCATTATCAATTAGATTCTTTAGGATCTTATCCTGATTTTGCTTCACATACTTCTCCACATACTGTTGAAAAAGTGGTTCTTGTTGCATGTGCATGAAATGTTGGGAGGTGCAATCAAAACTCATGCTACTACCTCCATATTGTAAACCATAATGAGCACGTTGTAAAGATGGATTTGAGCTCCTAGGAGGAGTTTGTATCCTATGATGATCATGCCTAGAAACCCTTCTTCCTCTAGGACTAGGAGATCACGATGGTGATCTTGAATGTCTCATACTTCTTGTTGTCCTAGGAGGAGTGGATGGAGGAGAACCATTTCCACCACTAATATGTATATGATTGAATGGACCATGAAGTTATCAAGCCAAGAGCCTGGCTTGCTCCTCTTGAAGGGCTTTCCTTTCCATTTCCATTAAATCTTGTTTCTCCAACTCTAGACGCTTAAATTGTTCTTGCTTATGAATTTGTTCATCTTGGAATACCTTCTTTTCATGATCAATCCTCTTGATTCTATCACTCATGTAGTTAGTATATGTTTTAAGAGGTGAGATTGGTCTTGAATGTTGAAACAAGTTTTTGGTATAAGTTGCATTGATGTGAGCATCATGAAGCTCGTCTCCTTGTTTCTCATGTTGTGATAACTCATCATCATAAACATGTCTCTTACCTTTCTCTCTCTCAGCCCGTTGATGTGCATCCAAGTATCTTGTCAAAATAAGGGGTGAGGTTGGTCTACTATTATGAGAGGAACCACTAAAGGAAATAACATGTCCACTCCTTGCAAACAAATCATCATAACATTTATCCATGGCTTCCCTCTCTCTCCAAGTCATTGTGTAACTAATATCCATAGAAGAGCAAGAAGATGCTAAGGGGATACCCAACTCGCTAAGGTGACTCTTGGAATCAAACCAAATTTCTAAAGTATTCCTAGGTGATTGATCAAATATGGGTCCTTTTTCCTTATGTCTTTGGAAATTTTGTACTAAGGGTAATTGGTTAAAAACCACTTGAGGTCATTTTCCTTGATTTACTTGATATCTTGTTGTAACTAGCATGAAAGAAAAAGTACTAGCTGATAGGATTACCCTAAGAGCTGTTGGTACCCAACTAGGATAGAAAAGGCATTAACTTGTCCAAAAAGATGTGATAAGATAGAAAATTGCAAATAGGGATAAGCCAACACTGCCACAGAAGTGCCCTTTAAATATGGGTGAATACCCTAGCACATATGGATCAGGAGGATGGTATTACCCAAATTATATAAATTGAGATTGAAATTGTATGAAAGTGGATGGACAAGAGACTACCAAAACTCTCCCGGTGTGTTATCAAAGAATCTAAAGGTTTATCTTTTCAACAAGGACGGTTTCTAGCTCACCAAGCGCCAAGCAAGGTCACTTGTGAAATCAAAGATCAATAATTCAAGAGGTGAAAATGAAAGAATCCTAAGCAAAACAAGATTCTAACAACGGGATAAGTAATCCAATCAGATCTGGATCAACCCAGAAAACTAGAAATGATAGGACAACAAACTAACGGGCTCAAAAATGACAGCAAACAGTTCACTAGCAGGCAGTTTTGCGTGAGGAAATGTTATCTCGCACGAGGAAATGCATAGAGCAGTGCTAGAAAACAATAGACTGGTGAAAATAGGAGCAGTAACTGGTATCAAGTTTCATGCGAGATTTCCCAGATAGCCGTGTGAGGAAGTGCAGCAAACGGTGTGATAAAATAGTTTTCTTGCACGAGGAAAGGACATAGAACTCAGATTTTGATTGTTTTAATCATCCAACTAGATTCATTAACATATTTTATCATGAACCAAGCATGCAAAACAAAAATTAGGGAGTTCAAGAAATCAATGTCTTCAAACAATGAGCAAGGGACAAAGCAACCTTGCACATGAACATAGATAGTGTCATAGTAATTCTACTCCATAAGAATGCTACTTGTGTATGTTCTCAAATGTTTTCCAATCATGCACATAGTCATAGAGAATAAAAATTTGGTTGCACTATGGTTCTTAGTAATGGCTTGATTCTGTAACTTTTGCAATCTCAAGTGGGTGAAATCCAATCCTGGGCACCGAGGTTTTGACACAGTCCAAGAATTTAATCAATCAGGAGCTGCTAAGGAGATCTGACAACCCACAAGAAACTACACCCGTGGAGATTTCTTCCAAAAGGACATTATATAGCGGTTGTCACTACCATGGTGAAAATGGCTATTACCGCTTGAGGTTTCATCCACATGGTTGACCCAATAAAGGAAATGTCCACTACAGTTAAACCTCTCTAACAAGGAAGACTCACAAAATGGACCACATGGGGACTTAGTTTGGATTCAAGGGTTCCAAGTTTCTGATTCTCCCAAAAGGGAAAAGAGAATAATCCTCTAGCCTCTTCACCTCACCAAAACATAGCAAAAATGATTCATTGACCCACTAATTTGAAATCACCTCATTCAAGGCTCACACAACAACAAATGACACCAATCCCCCAAAGAGAGAAAGTATTGCCAAAAGTTGAAGTCCAAACCAAGTTGACCAGTGAGATGAAAACAAAATCCTTCCCTACCTACAAGGAGATCTATCTCAAGAAGAGCTTCGCATGTAAAAAAAGAGAATGAAGTCCACTCTCTCAAGATCGCCACAAATAGTGTTCATAGGGCCTAATTACTATGTGAAACATATATGCAAGAAAGCAAATCTAGGTCCATTTTTAGACCACCAACTGGAAATGTGATCTATGAAAGGAAGAAACACTCAAGCTAAACACATGAGATGTTCATTTTAATTCCCAAAATCCAAATGTTATAGAGATCAACAAAATACCTCAAATCTAATGCAATGCGAATCATTTTGTTGTTTATCCAAGAAAGTCCAAATCAGCAACAACAACAAAAAATCACAAATCACAAACCACTAGAAATAGTAAACATTAGTGGTTAGCAAGAGAAACTGAGATCTAAAAATATAGAAATGTAAAAAACTGATCCCAGGTACAAAATTTCATGTGAGAAAACACACAGGCCCGTGCGAGAAAATGCTCTGTTGCGCGAGGAAACACACAGGCCCACGCGATAAAATGCACAGAATCAAAAAAAAAACAAAAATGACAGCAAACCAGTCAGATCCAGCCTGGTGCCAGATCTCGCGCAAATATTTACACCGTGTCGCACAAAGAAGTACCCTGTGTCATGCGAAGAAACACAGAAACCTATACAATCTCGCGCCGTAACCTGCAAAATCTCGCGTGAGAAAACTCTGCAGAAGAAAATAGCAAGTATGGAAAAGACAAAAATTTTGGATCTAAAAATAAATTGACAAAAAATAGCTAAAGACAGAAAATGAATCTTCTGCCCCACGGTGGGCGCCAAAAATGTGTGCTAAAATGTTGACACACTTCTATGAATCATTCCATCCAAGGTTGCTCAAGAATGAGGCCTCAAACATCGATCCATAGCTCTCTAGTCATGGAGTGCAAAGGTTTGAAATGGAGGCCCTTAGATTGACCTAGTTAGTGTCTATGCAAGTACACCATGAAACGAGAGATTCAAATGCATGAAAATGAGATCTACTCTATATGATAACAATGCATGAAAATAAATTAATCTAAATGATAACAATGCATGATTAATCTATGAAAGGAAATACAATTGCAAGTTCAATATATGAAAATAAACATGAATCTAATCTACATGAGTAGCCATGGATGCAAGAAGAAGACAAGAAGAGAGAAGTTGCAATACCCAAGCTCAAGTGCTCAAATCCTCCTCCAAAATTGCTCTCCAAACCTGCAGCATAAAAATACTAAAAATTCTATATATCAAAATGAGAAGGAGTAGGCTCCTTATAAAGAAAAGTGAACAATTGAGATTAAGAGGCAAAAACAATTGATCAATGGTTGAGATTAAGAGGCAAAAACCCACCACTTAGGAAGATGTGATGAAAAAGAGATTTTTATTTAATTTAATTTAATTTATTTCCTTTTTCATCAAATAAAGTGCTTTAAGTGGGGATTTTTATTTATTTAATTAAAAGAGGGGTTTTCTTTCAATTAAATAAATTCGAAGAATTCTATTTAATTAAATGGGGGAAATTTAATTTAATTAAATAAGAGGAATTTTATTTAATACAAAGGGAGAACTTTACTTTAATTAAATAAGATAAATTTTATTCAATTAAAAGGGAGATTAAATCTTTTAATTAAATAAGATAAATTTTATTTAATTAAAATTAAAATAAAAATTTTTAATTAGATAAAAATGATCAAACCATAGGAAATATTGAAATAATTGAATAATTGAATTAATTATAATTTGATCAAGGAAATTGATTTGAATTGAAAATGTTCCAAAGCATTGATTCAGGAAATTTGATAAAATGATAAAATGATAAAATGGGGCCCAAAGTCTAGGTGACCATTTTAGGGTGCATATAGTAGGGATCATGTCTGGGCTCTTTGTTGGGGTCCATTTTGTTCTTGCTCTTACGGGATCTTGTGAGTGGCATATGTAGAGGGTAAATACAACCTAAGAAAGATAAATGCCAATAAGGGAAACTAAAGTTTTTTATTTTTTATTTTGGGATGCCAACAATCTATGAATGGAATCCTAGAATGATGCCTAAGGTATAGGTGATATTCCCTAAGAGATATTCTAAAAACTTCTAACGCAAACCCTCTATAGAAAGACCTGAATGATTCTGGGACTATCTTGAATTTAAAAGGTAGGACAAAATTGACTGATAGTGGCAATGATGTCTATCTAATAAAAGTATTAACTATCATGATGGGTGCCTAAGCCAAGACAAGAGACAATAACTAGAGTTTTGAAGAAGCCAAGGTAATGCACAAGACCACTACTTGAATGTCCTAGGAAAATGCACCCTCTAATTTGCAAAGATGACATTAAAAAGTGAATACTTGACCTCTAGGAAATGCAAGCTATGTTTTTGGAAATTTTGAAATTTTTGGACTAGAATGATGACTACTAAGCCAATGTATGTATGAGATTCCCATTAATCTGGAATTTCTTGCACTATTTATTAAAGTTAAAATAATCTTGTTCCTTGTTCAACCAATAGTATCCTATTTGTATGAGTTTCTTTGAAAAGGTAAGACCACTTGAATGCATCCCAAAAATACCTTTGTGAACTTTTTTTAAGGCATTTTTAGATTATTCACATCCAATACATCTAAGGAGAGTCCCATCAAGATCTCTTTGATATAGGGTATCAACGATTAGGGTGTAACGAGCGGATTGGCATATAAAATTTTGTTTTTGGTTTCTAGACAAGTCAGGTGGAAGGGTGTTATCTTTCAAATAAGTATATATATTTCCTTAGTGCAAGGAATAAGGACCCGCTAATTGGAAAAATATTTTGGAATTAGGACTATCATGGGTGGGATTAAACAACTCTTCCACTAGGAACTCATAGTGAGCATGTTGTTCTGGAACCTGTAAGAGCTGTGCAAGAGTAGCCATAGAATCTGTAGTTTTTCTATATGATCTTGGAATCTATTTAAATGTGATATCCACAAATTATTTCTTGATATCATCGACCATCCTCTTATATGGCACGAACTTGTCATCTTTTTTTTAATGTTCATAATTGATTTGATTTATTACTAGTTGATAATCTCTATAGACATGAAGTTTTGTTATTTTCCATTTGAGGTTCATTTTAAGTCCAGTCACTAATGCCTCATATTCTACAATATTATTGGTACAAGGAAAAATTAATTTTCATGAATTTGGGATGGTGTGACCTTAAGGAGTGACAAACAAGATTCCAACACCTGATCCATATTGCGTATATGATCCATCAAAGTATAATTTCTAGGGTAACTTTATGACTGTAAGGATAGCTTCATATGGAAATTCAATGTCCTATAACCAGTTGATTAGAAATTTCTTGTCCTTTTATTTCATTTATATCCACATATTTGATATCAAATTCACTCAATATCATCACCCACTTTGCTAATCTTCGTATTAAGGCTACTTTTCTAAGAAGGTATTTCAAGGGATCTATTCTAGCTATCATCTTAATGGGATGTTCCAACATATAGTGTCATAATTTATAGGATAAAAACACCACCTCTAAACATGCTCTTTCAATAGATGTGTAATTAAGCTCATAATTTACTAACATCCTTCTGATGTAATATATTACTCTCTCTTTTCTATCAAAGTCTTATTGCACCAAAAGATCTCTCAATGATTTTTTGTGGCTGATATGTAGAGAAAGAGTGGTTTCCCTTCTATGGGTGACATTAGAATAGATGGAATCATCAAGTACTTCTTCAATTGATCAAAATATTCTTCACATGTTATTTCCCACTAGAATGTAACATTATTATGAAGAAACTAGGTGAAATAATGACACCTATCTGCTAGTTGTGAAATGAATCTTCAAAAAGGATTGTAACCTTCGTTGTAAAGATCTTAGTTTTTTTATGTTTTTGGGATAAGAAATTTCCATTATTTCTTGCACCTTTGCTAGATCTTCTTCTATGCCACGAGATAAAACTATGTAACCTAGGAGTTTTCTAGATGTGACTTCAAAAGCACATTTCTTTGGATTTAAACACACCTTAAAATTTTCCAATCATTGAAAGATCTTTTCTAGAATGCGAAGATGTTCTTCTCTTGTGAGTGATTTTCCCAACACATCATTAGCATAATCTTCCATGAATTTATGCATCATGTCATGAAAAATAGTAGTCATTGTGCACTGATATATTGCTCTTACATTCATTAACCCAAAAGACATCATGTTCCAAAAATGTGCCTCAAGGACATGTGAAAGTTGTTTTATCTTGATCTTCAGGTGATATCTTTATTTGATTGTAACAAAAAAAACTATCCATCAAAGATAACATAGCATGACCAGCTATCAAATCTACAATGGTATCTATGTTGGGAAAAAGAAAATCATCCTTTGGGCATGCTTTGTTTAGATCTCTAAAATTTATACAAATCATGATACTTTTATCTTGTTTATAAATATGTACAATGTTAGATATCAGCTCTATGTATGCAATGGATCTAATAAATCCCACATCTAACAACATTTTCTTCATTTTTTATTTCAGCGGTGATATTATGTGGGGATGCATATTTCTTATCTTTTTATTTATAGTTTTAGCTCCTAGATCTATGTTCAGGTGATGCATTATCAAATATGGATCTAGTCCTCGAATATCAACATATGACCAAGCAACATTGATTTGTCTTTCATTGAATAATTTGATAAAATATTTTGTCTCTTTCTTTGTCAATGATGCAACTAGGTGTATGATTTTTGGAGCCTCCTTTGTACTAATATTTACTAGTTTTGTAGGCTCAATTAGTATTTGAAGATATCGCTTGATGATGTTCAAGGAGAGTCAAGTCTCTCATCATCTGGCACCTCTAAAAGGTTTTCACCATCAAATACACCCTTTGTTTTTTCCTTTTCTTGATATGATGTCTCGATTTTATGTTTTTTACCATTATATATTTGATTTTATTTTTTTTTGCGACTAAGAGACCTGGCACTCCCTCGAGTTGAAGTTGTATTAGTGAATTCCCTAGTGGAAATTGTTTGAGGTTCATTTACATTGAGATATAAGGGGATGACATGATCATCGGGAAAGATATCTATCTCAACAAGTCTGGGTTGTTCCCAGTCAATAAGCTCTGGATATATCAAGGGTAAGGGATCATTTGGTTTGTTTGGTTCAAAGGCAATAAGGGTCCTGATAGAAATGTGTTCATAGATTTTGATGATATTGTCAAGGTCTATGTGTAACTCTCCTCTAGATTTATATCCCTTGCATTTGGTAACTGATTTTCCTTGCTAGAGTCATCATTAATATGTTTTGATTCAAATTAAAATGGTCTAGACCCTGAGATTTGTCCCTCACGGAATGTAGGTACATAGTATTTGATAACATAAATATCTTTCTCTTCAAAGGACTCTCCTTAACTAGAATCCCATTCCCATTCATTTTAATTTGATCTACTAGAAGCTTTTAATTTGTGGATTTGTTCATAAATATTGTGAGTAGCTTCTTCTTCTTTTTGTTTGTGAATGATTTATTATTCTTTGTAACCTAACCCTTTCTTGTCTTTTTATTTATGAAAGTAGGTTGTATGAGTTCCAAAATGCCTTCTCTTTGTTTTCCAATAGGACCTTACCCATAATATCCCATTCTTTGCATGCTATGAAATCCTTGGCCATATTATTCTAATGGTAAACCAATATTTCTTTCTTCCTATTGAGATTTCTCTTCATCTGTATACAACCATTGTAAGACATCTTTGTCATCAATTTCTTTGGATAATGTCCCCACTTTGATAAATTAACCATAAAAAATAGTTAGAGGTTTTTAACTTTGTTGTGTAGATGTTGATGGCCTTCCATATGATCTTGGAAAAAGAGGTAAGTTTGACAGAGATAAAGAATTTTCAAAGGAATATTCTCCCACTCTTTTATCTTTTAATTTCATCATTTGTTCAAAATCGGCCATGAGAGTTTTTGTATTGGATGAGCTAGAGGAACAAGTCTCTTTGTTTTTACTTTATCTGAAGAGTCAAGAGTATAAGACTCTTAGTTTTTTTCTTCACTAGAAGAGCTAGAACTACCATCTTCTTTGTTATGGGGTACAAGAGCATCATTCACTGGTTTTATTTTGTTACAATATTGAAAGGGATTTGAATCTCTTGTAATGGTGATTTATTGTCCATTGTATGGGAATTTAAAACACTAGTGATAGGTGGACGTTATTTCTTGCATTACATGTATCCAGGGTCTACCTAAGAGTATTTTGTGTGACAAATTCAACTCTAGGACTTGGAATACTACATCCTTTTGAACTAGTCCCACTCTGATTGATAACATAACTAGTCCTTTAGAGGACATTTCTTCATCATTATAGGATTTTATTATGATTTTTCTTTTTGGATCCACTGACTCTTCAAAATATCCCAGATCATGAATAAGACTCAATGTATAAATATTTAGACTAACTCCTCCATCTATCAGTACATGTTTAAATCAGTTTTGATGGGTCAAGACCTCAATATGTAATGGAAGATTATATGAGTGATTTAAAGACATGTCATCCTCTATTGAAAAGGATAAATATTGAGGTGTTTTCATATATCCCACCATGGCTTAGAATTGAGAAACATCTAAGTTGTTAGGTACAATAGTTCCTAATAGAGATTGTTCTAGGATGTTTGTGTGTGTGAGTGAAAGTTTAAAAATCTCTAATATTGATATATGGTGCTTTATATGTCGTTCCTCGAAAAGTAGACTTGTCTTGATTTCTTGTGACCACATTGGTGGGTTCATGTTCTAATTTTTCTTTAATGACAATTATGTTAACTCTTGAGAACTTCTTGAGTCAAATCCTGAAAGATTATTAATCAATCTGTCATACGTGTGGGCGTAGTTTACTTTTTCTTTGTTCTTTGATGTTGAGGCTTATCCTTTCTCATGATTTAGATGAGGATTTTTAAATGTCATATGTTCTTTGTTTATTTTATGTCCCTCAATAGTTATGGCATCATTGTCTATCAAGTCTTGGATGACATGTTTTAATCTCATGCAATCATTTGTTTTGTGTCCCCTACTTCTATGAAATGCACAATAATAGGAATCGTTCCACCGTGATGGTTTGACTTTGGGTTTGAAATCTCGTGTCAAGTAGTGTGATCAACTTGTTTGCAAGGAGAATTCTTAATGCTGATTCGAGTGGTTCACACAAAGGTGTGAACTTCCTTCTTGGTGGATATGATGGTGGTTTTGTTTTATTGTGTTCTTGGTTGCTTTCAGGTGTATTTTTTGATAGATTAAAAGCAAGTTGTTTTTATTTCATATTTTGGACATCAACAACTTTGATTGACAATATTCTTGTTTCTCATCAAGAATTTTGGTTTATCATTGTTGAGGTTGTTGTTGTTGTTGGTATTATTGGTGTTATGAGGAAAGTTCTTATATCTGTATAAAGTTTTAATTCTCCTTTCCTCACCAAAGCATCTTCAATTTTAATGTCATTTTCAACCAGTTTGTCAAATATGGGTGGAAATATTAATTTAAGGCTATAAGTCATTTCAGTGTTTAAGTTGTTAATGAAGATGTCCAATTTTATTTTTATAGCACTATGCATGGATATTTTGAAAATAACCTCCTCCATTTTTGTAGAAAGGTAAGAAATGGTTCTCCATTATTTTTCTTTGTGTTGTATAGGTTCATAATGGTCACTTCATGCTCAATGTTATACAAATATTGGGTGACAAATTTGTTGACCAATTATTTAAATGATTTTATGCCGGGGGGGGGGGTTTGAAAACCACTCCATTACTTGTCCTCCCAAACTCCCTGGAAATAGTCTTATTAGGTATGTTTCATCATGTGAAAACTCCATTCTCATGGTACAAAACTCCCGCACATGATCTTGGGGATCAGTGTTCCCATGTATCTATCATATTTTGGTATTTCACAGTTTGGGAAAAACAAAATCATGTTAAGATTTTTGTCAAAAGGACATGGACAGACGTATTCCAAGGAGTATCTATTGGTTGGTGTTCCTCTTTTCATATCTTGCATCTGTAGTTGTAGTGCTTGGAGTTTTTGTGTTTTTGATTGAGGTTGAAGCAATTTTTGAAGGGAACCGTAACCCTTTACATTAAGAGAAAAGATATGCAAAATAACAACACATCAAAAAGGAA
Organism: Thuja plicata; assembly: GCA_018584345.1. NCBI lineage: Eukaryota > Viridiplantae > Streptophyta > Pinopsida > Cupressales > Cupressaceae > Thuja > Thuja plicata. The sequence continues at coordinate 7,588,626 of MU224858.1, forward strand.
TAGAACAACAAAAAGGAATAGATGGAGGAAAAATAAGGAGACATTAGAAACCCCCCCAGCACAACCAACCAGCAAAAAGTAGAAAATAGACAAAAAGCACACTAACGATAAACAACACAGCTAAGCCACTTTTTCCATAATCTCCTTTGTGTCTATCGTCAGCAATTCATATTGTTGGATGTCATCCCTGAGATCCTTGATTTCCTTGGTGTTGACAACTTTTTTTATTTTTAGCACTTGCCCTAGTGTGAGATCCTGGACTAGCAGAGTTGGGGTCTTTAGCAACATCATCATCTACGCCAATGGGAGTAGGGTTCCCTTCCAGTGCAAAGAGTAGAGCCCTCAAGTTACTGTTGGTCACCTTCATTCCCTCAAATTTATTCTTCACCTGCTTGGATTTTTTGTGTTATTGTAATGAGAGGATATTTTTTAGGGGTATCCTCTTTGGTTCTTAGTTGGGATACATCAAAGCCTTGAGGTAATTTGAGTCCTTGGTGAGCCATCATGAGGAAATACTCTTCTTTATCCGATTCTAGGAATTTCTCCATGAACTTGTGAAATTTTAGATCTTGTTGAGCTTCCTTAACCATTTCATCAATTATTTCATCTTCATCATGGTATGTGTGGAATTGTTGAAAGGGATTGTCCATATCATCCATGAGTTCCCTTTTCTTGATTTTGAGTTTCTTTTGGTTGAGATTCTTTTCCCTTTTGTTAATGTTTTAGCTTCTCTTTTTGAGCTCTAGTAGAAATAGGCATGCAAGTGATTTGGGGAGTGTGCTAAATTTAGTTTAGTTGAGTGTTGGTTTGGTTGTTTGTTTTCAACAAAGCTAAGTAGAAGTTTGGATACCCTCCTATTGATGAAGTTATTGTTTCAACAGGGATTTTAGGTCTAGGTTCTAATTAAGGATGATAAATCTTGATGGAGAACCTTATTTAAATAAATGTTAGTGGATTTAGGGATTAAGCACTATTTATTTTGACCAAATGTAGGTCAAAATGTGTCACTTTTCAATTTTGGGATAATTCTATTTTGAAACTGTCTCTTTGTCAATTTGGATGAAAAGAACTCAGAAAAGGGTATTTGAAAACGTTTTCAAATTTTTCTCAATTATCTGAGAAGTGCTCTTGAAAATGCTCTATTACATATGTGCTGACAAATTTTGTGAATACGATCTTCTGTAGGTCAAATGTGCTACTCTAGGAAGTGGATGCACTACTCTGTAGTCTGTATGTGTTATTTTGCAGGGCACATGCGCTATTATGACTTTACCAAGAGTGTTTGTTAGGAATTTTATAGGTGCACAAAAATGAAAGTGGATAAAAGGTAAGCAAGATTTGCTAATGTGGTAGGTAAATACACTAGTCTATGGTTTGTATGCAGTGAAATAGAGGTTATATGCACTGACATGAATAGTATATGTGTTATTATGTGGGTTATATGTGCTATTTTGTGCATCAAATGCATTGGAAAGTGAGATAAATGTGCTACTCTATACGTCTTATGCACTAATTCAAGTCTTATGCACTAATTCAAGATGTACATGTACTACAATTGGGGCTATATACACTAAAAAAAGTTCTAAATGCGCTATTATGTTTCTACCTAAGAGTTTTTTAGCATTTTTTAGAGTTTGAAAATTTGGTTTTATAAGTGTTTTTGGGTGATTTATTTTGATTTTGTGACCATGAACACAATAATAAGTACTATTCAAGCAGTTGTCTTTCCTAGGCTTCTAAAAATTTAGTGTATGTTTATAGACTTTGAAGAAAGCCCAATTTTTCAATTGGTTTTTGCATGAAAAGACACTTAAAACAAGCTACCTAAGGACAAATTAGCTTTGTACGTCTCAACTCATAATTTAGTACTCTTTCAGCTCACACAACATGTCACTCCCGAAAGAGCACCTGTGTTTTTGCATTTGTGAGAGCTAGTGGAGTCCTAGTAGGAGTTCTTGCAATAAGTAATCAAATGGGGAGTGCTTGTATGTGATAAAAACCTACCTGTCCAAAACAATCACTAAAACATGTAAACCCAAAGATTAGCCATTAGTTTCAATAAAGGTTAGCATATTAAAGTAAAAGTCTCAAAAGGACAAGAAGTTTACACCACAACCTCTGATGAGCCAAACAAGTGCACCCAAGACTTATTGATTTTCTCTTAGAGATGTATTGTTAGTAATAACTGAGAGGGGGGGGGGGGTGAAATAGTGGCCTCAAAAATATTCCAATTAATCAACCCAAAAAAACTTAGTACCACAATATTAAGCCTCTAGTTATCTTTAGTCCTATAAGATCAATGCCTTCAAATATACTTATTAAATAACTACTGCTTGGAGTGCTTTGTTAAACCTTATTCTATATGTTTACTGAATAACAATCTTTCAATTTAGGAAAAAATAGTAAATTACTTAAAGTATACCGATCAATCCAGATTAGCTATGTGTAATGCAAAACACTAAAGTAATGACTCATAAACAAATTGACACGTGGATTTTTAACGTGGAAACCCTATTAAGGGAAAAACCACTTGGGACCGGTAACCCAAAATTTTCACTCTTCTGAAGTGAGCTCGGTGAAGAGCCAACCCTGTTAAAGGTTACAAACACACTGTTAGGTGTGACCTTGTTAGAGGATTTAAAAGATTAGTTTGTCCCTTGATATCAGGCATTTCTATGCTACTTTCCTTGTCCAAACTCTTCCAGTTTGTCAAATGGTATCTAGCATCTCATGCTATCTTCTTGATCAAACTTTTTGATACTCCTTGGGATGTATCTCAATATAGAAAGGATCTTTAAATCCTACTCGGTTGACTTTCTAAATCAATGGTTAAAATAAAACAATATGATTTGTTCACATATACAACTTTATACTTGCAGATTTTAAGATCTATTGTAAGCTCATTAAACCAATCTTATCAATATATCATTTCAATACCTTTGCTCCACTCTTGTTCTGCTTGGTGAGGCTATGCTCTATTTCTCAGTGTCCATAGAAATATTTATCTCTTTCCTCAGGTTGATTGATCAGGACTGTATGAAGTTATTCTTCATCAATTTCTCTTTAGCATCATTTTTCTATTCACTCCCCTTCCTTGATTCATAATGAATTAAGTTGTCTCTTTATAGACATGATATAACCATTTCTAGGTTCTTTAATTTCTTGATCTTTGCATGATCCACAATTCTTGCCAATCTGATTTAAAGCATAACTCCTATTTTAAGTCATAGAAATATGATGACATGTAACTAATTGGATGTTTGACAATGTTAAGTTGAAGATAATGCAAGGCATTAAAATAGTTAATGCATTGTATTGTCATTGATGTCAACTTGATATCATCTGTATGATCATGTACATAATGCCAAAGACTTCAGAGAATCAATGGAATAAAGGTTATGCTTTCAACAATGCATAAAAGTCAAGTATTCACTTAGTGATAAACAACACCGTCGGAGTGCACACCAATGGTCAGAGTAAAGAAGAATAGTCACAGTGATACCCAACGAACTAAAGTATAGTGTTACTTGACGAAGCAAAACCACAAGATGCCCGACGAGAAAAGTCAGAAGGTTGCCCGACGAGTAAAGTTCCAATGATGCCCGATGGATGGAGATCCCGAAGCTAATTGGAGTCTCACTGATGGAACTGTCAGTTGTCACCGACAACTAACTACAGAGGTGACCGACGGAACAGAGAGTTCAGAAAATGACAAAATATCTAGCTGGTAAGAGCTAAAGATAGACTTAACTAGTTGTTTTCTTTGTTTTATTCGACCAGAGTTAAGTGATTGATTTAAAGATGATTTGTATAGTTGGAAAGAAGATAATTATGAGAGAAATCAAGAGTTATGCTTTAAATTTAATTGGTTGGATTGTTTTTCACACCAAGAATTAAGAATCAAGAAACAGTAAATATCATGTCTATATAAGAGACAAGCTTAATTCATTTATGAATGGGATTAAGAAGAGTGAATAGAAAGAGGATGTTGAAGAGAAATTGATGAATAATAACTTTATATAGTCTTGATCAATCAAGTTGAAGGAGAGCTAAGGAATTCTACAAACACCGACGAATAGTGAGCACATCATCACAGAGCAGAAAGTGTGGAGCACAAAGAATTGAATTAATACATTGATCAGAGAGGTAATGTACTTAAATAGATCTAAAAATCTATAATTCAAAGTTGCAATATGAACAGGTCATAGTGTTTCACTTTAACCATTGAAGCATCAAGTCTCTTAACTAAGCAGGACTTAACAGTCTTCTATATATTGAGGTACATCCCAAGGAGTGCCAAAAAGGTTGATTCATGAAAGTAGCATTGGACTTGCCCAATATCTATTGATAGTCTAAGAAGGAGGCTGATTCAAGGATGGTAGCAATAGATGCCCGATACTAAGTGAAAACCTCTATGTATAAAATCCTCTAACAAGGTCACACTTAACCATGTGTTTGTAACCTTTAATAGGGTTGGCTCCTAACAGGGCTCACTTTAGAAGAGTGAAAATTTGGGGTACCGGTCCCAGTGGTTTTTCCCCTAATAGGGTTTCCACATTAAAAATTCATGTGCTATGTGTGTATGATTCATTTCTTTATTGTTTTGTATCTAACATAGTTAACACTGGATTGATCGGTATACTATGCTTATTTACTCAGTTTCGGTAAATAATTATACTTCTTATCGGTAATCAAGAAAGAATAAGGATTGACAGAGAACACCGATAGACATTTAATCATTATAAGTATTTCATGGCATGCATCTTGTAGGGACATAATAATCTGAGGTTTATTGATTGGTGGTTAAGTTTGAAGAATAAATTTTTGAGGCCATTGATTCACCCCTCCTCTCAGTTATTACTAACAATTGGTATTAGATCTTGTGTGCTTAGAAAGGAAGGTTTCAAGACCTAATTCAAGATCACAAGATGTGCCCAAGTTGAACAAAGACAACTTTGCTTCATGGAAAAGTAGGATAAGACTCCACTTATAAGGTATTGGTAATGATGTTACTCAATTCCTAGATACTAAATATGTGTTTCCCATAGGGTCATTAACAATAGATCAATTGAGAGAGAAGCATGAAAACAACTATATGGTCATAGAGCTTTCTTCCTTACTCTCTGATGTTGAATTTGAAGATGTCAAGAATTGTAAAACTGTAAAGAAGATGTGGGACAAACTGAAGCTTGTACATGGAGGTGATACAAATGTTCTGAGAGCCAAGGCAGAAAGCCTTAGACGAAAATTTGATGATCTCAGAATGAAAGAAGGAGAAAAAATCACATAGTACAACACAAGAATAAAAGAAGTATTCAATGCTATACGAGGATTTGGAGGTACACTTGAAGAGGAGACAATGGTAAGTAAAATCTTAAGAACCTTACTGCCTGTATATGCTATTAGAGTTTTTTCCTTTCAAGAAATGAGAGCAGTAGCAAACAATACAGTTACTCTTGATAGTTTAATTGGTAGACTGATTTCATTTGAGATTAATAATTTTGATAATAGTGTCTTACCAAACTTAGAGTCTGCATTTAAGTCTTCTATGAGAATAAACAAATCAAGTCATAGACACACATCTAGAAAAGATAGTGAAAGTGAAAGTGAAGAAGAAGATCTAGATGAAATAGAAGCACTTATGGCTAGAAGAATACAGAGAGGCAAAGGTAAATACAAAGGCAAGTTACCACTTGTATGCATTAATTGTAAAGAGATTGGACACTTTGTTGCAAGATGTCTTAACAGAAGAAAAGATGACAGAATTAATGACAGAACTTTTGAGAAGAAATCTGACAAAGGTGATAACAAAGATTATAGAGGTTACCAACAATAAGAAAGAAGAGATACCCAAGACTACAAGGACAAAGGCAAGAAAGCCAGCTACCTAGCTGCTTGCAAAGAATAAGATACTTACACCGAACCTGATGAAGACATTGAGATGGTTTTTGTGGCTGTGAAGGATGATTCAGATGAAGATGAAAGGTATGTAGAAACTGCACTCATATCTAAGGTTAGAAAGAATGACATGTGGATTATAGATAGTGGCTTCACTCACCACATGACCAGTGACAAAGAAAAGTTTAACACTTTTGAGTATTATAATGGTGGTACAGTAAGAATGGGTAATGATACACCTTGTCCAGTTGAAGGTAAAGGA
>MU224858.1:7596430-7615141 GCA_018584345.1 Thuja plicata
ACAAAGCAAGACTAGTATGCAAGGGGTATGCACAAGAGGAAGGTATAGACTATGGAGAGACCTTTGCACCCATTTCTAGGCTAGAAGGTGTAAGAATACTACTTTCTTATGCTGCATTCAAAGGATTTAAGGTATACTAGATGGATATCAAGTCAACATTCCTAAATGGAATACTTGAAGAAGAGGTATACAATGAGAAATCATAAGGGTTTGTCGATCCAAACAAGAGAAAAATGGTATGTAGACTTCACAAAGCCTTGTATGGATTGAAATAAGCTCCTAGAGCCTAGTATGAAAGACTTCATTCCTATCTAATAAGTATTGGATTTGTAAGGACTAGTGAAAATAATAATCTTTATTTAAAGGAAGATACTGATGCTAACACTTTGATTACTGAAATATTTTTTGATGACATCATATTTGGAGGCAATGATATGCTATGTAATTCATTTGATAATGAGATGAGAAAAGAGTTTGAGATGTCTATGTTTGGAGAGATCAAGTTCTTTCTTGGTCTACAAATCATTCAACAAAGTGAAGGTATTTTTATTACACAGTCCAAATACATTAAAGAGGTCTTGAAAATATTGAAGATGGAAGATTCCAAACCAGTTGGAACACAGATGGCTATTGGATGTAAGTTAACAAAGGAGGACAAGACAACATAGGTAAATCAAAATTTGTACAGATCATTGATTGGAAAACTCATGTATGTTGTACACACTAGACCAGATATTGCACATGCATTAGGAATTGTTGCTAGATTCTCTGCTAATCCCAGAGAATCACATATGATTGTTGTGAAAAGAATTCTAAGATATCTAAAGAATACCAAGGAATATGGCTTGTGGTATATAAGAGAAGGCAAATTTGAACTTAAGGTGTTTACCAACGCTGATTGGGCTGGAAATCTTGATGACCGGAAAATCACAACTGGAGGAGCATTCTTTATGGGTGACAGACTTGTCACATGGATAAGCAAGAAGCAAAGATGCATCTCTCATTCTACTGCAGAAGTAGAGTATGTTGTTGCTACTGCAAATTGCTCAAATATTTCATGGATCAAATAGTTATTGGAAGGTATGCATATGAAGATCTTAGAACTAGTGATTATCTATTGTGATAACACCAGTGCAATAAAAATTTCCAAGAATTCAGTCATGCATTCCAAGACTAAACACATTGCCATCAAGTATCATTATTTGAGAGAACAAGTTCAAGCAAAGGAAGTGATACTTGAGTATGTGCAATCAAAAGAAAAATTGGCTGATATCTTCACCAAGCCACTGCCCAAGGATACATTTGAGTACTTGAGAAAGAGACTAGGGGTCAAACCCTTGTCTAGCAGTCAATAAAATGACTGAAGGCTGCATCAGCCTACATATTATCAGAATATCATTAATGTTGATGCAAGCAAAAATATGAACTTCAAAGCTACATCTATATATAGAAAGGTATATATCTTCACCGAGCACTAGAGCATATTGTTGTATTGCTGATAGATAAGGGAAATTCAAGGAATATATTATGGATGGAAAGAAATGATTGTTTGACATGAATGTCAGATATTTGTAAAATATTTGTTTGAAATTGTTGTCAAAGGGAGAGAAATTATCCATATTATCAGATCTTTCTAGGGAAAGATATTATCCACTATCACATTACTCCAATAGGGAGAGAAAACTGTATGAAAAGATTCTACAAAGGGAGAGTTGTTGACAAGAGAAAAAGACATCAAAAGAGAAGAACAGTCAAGGGAGAGAAATTGACACAAGGAGAGGACACACCACATCAGAAGACAAAGATATTCAAGAATCAAATCTAAGCTAAAACAGAGCTTATCGAAGGTCAGACATTTATCGGTTTACAGAACAAAAATATTGGTAGTTTGATGAATCTCAACTATTGTATTTCATATTGTATTATAAATAGTATAGTGTGATAATATAGTATGTTTCCATCAATGCCAAAGGGAGAGATTGATGACATGTAACTGATTGGATGTTTGAAAATTTTAATTTAAAGATAATGCAAGGCAATAAAATAGTTAATGTATTCTATTGTCATTGATGTCAACTTAATATCATCTGTACGATCATGTACATAATGCCAAAGACTTCAGAGAACCAATAGAACAAAGGTTATGCTTTCAGCAATGCATAAAAGGCAAGTATTCACTTAGTGACAAACAACACCGATGGAGTGCACACCGACAGTCAGAGCAAAGAAGAACAGTCACAGTGATACCCAACAAACTAAAGTATAGTGTTTCCCAACGAAGCAAAACCACAAGATGCCCGACGAGAAAAGTCAGAAGGTTGCCCGATGAGTAAAATTCCAATGATGCCCGACGGATGGATATCCTGAAGCTAACTAGAGTCTCACAAACAAAACTATCATTTGTCACCAAAAAATAACTACAGAGGTGAGCGACGGAATAGAGAGTTCAAAAAATGACAAAATATCTAGCTGGCAAGAGCTAAAGATAGAATTAACTAGTTGTTTTCTTTGTTTTATTCAACCAGAGTTAAGTGATTGATTTAAAGATGATTTATACAGCTAGCAAGAAGATAATTATGAGACAAATCAGGAGTTATGCTTTAAATCTAATTGGTTGGATTGTTTGTCACGCCAAAAATCAAGAATCAAGAAACAGTGAATATCATGTATATATAAGAGACAAGATTAATTCATTTACAAATGGGATTAAGAGGAGTGAATAGAAAGAGGATGCTAAAGAGAAACTAATGAAGAATAACTTCATACAGTCCTAATCAATCAAGTTGAAGGAGAGCTAAGGAATTCTATAGACACCGATGAACAGTGAGCACAACATCACAAAGTAGAAAGTGTGGAGCACAAAGAATTGAATTGATACATTGATCAGAGAGGTAATGTACTTAAATAGATATGAAAATCTGCAATTCAAAGTTGCAATATGAATAGGTCATAGTGTTTCAGTTTAACCATTGAAGCATCAAGTCTCTTAACCAAGTAGGACTTAATAGTCTTCTATATATTGAGGTACATCCCAAGGAGTGCCAAAAAGGTTGATTCATGAAAGTAGTAGTGGACTTGCCGGATACCTATTGACAGTCTAAGAAGGAGGCTCATTCAAGGATGGTAGCAATAGATGCCCGATACTAAGTGACAACCTCTATGTATAAAATCCTCTAACAAGGTTTCACTTAACCGTGTGTTAGTAACCTTTAATAGGGTTGGCTCCTAACAGGGCTCACTTCAAAAGAGTGAAAATTTGGGGTATCGATCCCAGTGGTTTTTCCCCTAACAACGTTTCCACGTTAAAAATTCATGTGTTATGTGTGTATGATTCATTTCTTTATTTTTTTGTATCTGACATAGTTAACACTGGATTGATCGGTATACTTTGCTTATTTACTAAGTTTCGGTAAATAGTTATACTGCTTATCGGTAATCAAGAAAGAATAAGGATTGACAGAGAACATTGACAGATAGTTAATCATTATAAGTATTTCATGGCATGCATCTTGTAGGGACATAATAATCCAAGGTTTATTGATTGGTGGTTAAGTTTGAAGGATAAATTTTTGAGGCCACTGATTCACCCCCCCTCTCAGTTATTACTAACAAAATATTCTTTCCAACTAGACAAAACAACTTTAAATCCTTTACTTATCTATGGCTTTATCTTGTCAATGAAAACAATGATAACTACCAATTGAGTCTATATTTAGCTCTGCCAGCTGGATATTTTGTCATTTCTAAACTCCAGTTAACTTCGGTGTTTTAACTCTTTGATAGCTTCGATCAACACTCCAATTCTCCTCGGGCTTCTCCATCGGGGTTGTCTATCTGTCAGGTTACATTGTGATTCTACTCATTGGTAATTCTCATCAGGTTTCTTTCGCATGCATCACAGTGACTTAAGTTTCGGTTATCTCTGTCTTTTGGGTTCCACTAGCCGTCGGTGTTTGAAGTCACATAGTGAATGCTTTTCTTTTTTGCATTACTAAAAGCATAATATTTTTCTCTCTAATTATGAAGTCTTTTGACACTTTAATTATAACCGATTAGATTATATCAATTTGACATCAATGACAATACAATCCATTAACTAATTTAATGTCTTGCATTATCTTTCTGCATTTCGGTGATCAACTTAACATCTTCAAACATTCAATTAGTTACATGTCATCAATCTCTCCCTTTGGCATTGATGGAAACACACTACATTATCATACTATACTATTACTAATACAATATGAAATATAACAGTTTCATCAATCTTTCCTATTGTAACTATTACAAATGTCTGGCTTTCAGTAAGCTCAAAATAACTTCGATTTGTTTCTTGCAGAGTGGCTTCTTCAATCTTCAATCCCTTCATTGGATAGATATAGCATCTAATGTCTTTGTTCTGATATATGCTCTACCCTGACTATTCCTCTTCTTGATAATTTATTTTTCTTTTGACAACAATCTCTCCCTTTGTTACTTCTCTCCCTTAGATGGATATTTCATATGTAATCAATATCTCTCCCTTTGAATATTTATTAACTCTTGCTTTTGATTCTTAGGAACTTCTCTTCATGGATAATGATATAATATTGTATGATAATGAGATCATCTTTCCCTTATGATTCCTGATATCTCTCCCTTATGATAATGAGATAATCTCTCCCTTTGACAACAATTCCAAACAATTTTTCTATTTATATATCATCTTTCATCCCTTTATATAATATATTCCTTGAATTTCCCTATCCATCAATAATACAATGTCTCTTTTGTTCAGTGTAGAATTGTACCTTATTATGTACAAATGTATTTGTTGTTGTTCATCTTGGTGTTTTCATCAACATGAATGATCTTCTGATTATGTGTAGGATGATGCAGCCTCCTAATCAACTTACTGACCAATAAACAAGGGTTGGACCCCTAGTCTTTGTCTCAGGTAATCAAATGTATCTTTCGGTAATGGCTTGGTGAATATATTGGCTAATTGTTACTTTGATTGAACATATTCCAGTATCACCTCCTTTGCTTGCACTTGTTCTCTTATATAGTGATAGTTGATAGCAATATGCTTAGTCTTAGCATGCATGACTGGATTCTTAGAAATATTAATTGCACTGGTATTATCACAGTAGATAATTACTGGTTCAAGAATCTTCATATTCATACCTTCCAACAACTATTTGATCCATGCAATATTGGAGCAATTTGCAGTAGAAGCCACATACTCTTCTTCTTTAGTAGATTGAGAGATGCATCCTTGCTTCTTGCTAATCCATGTGACAAGTATGTCACCCATGAAGAATGCTCCTCCAGTTTTTCTCTTTCAGTCATCAATGTTTCTAGCCCAATCAACATCTGTATAGACTTTTAGCTCAAATTTTCCTTCTCTTTTATACCATAAGCCATAGTCCTTGGTGTTCTTGATATATCTCATAATTCTCTTGACAATAGTCATATGTGATTATTTGGGATTAGCAGAGAATCTTGCAACTATTCCAACTGCATGTGCTATATCTGGTCTAGTATGAACAACATACATTAGTTTTCCAATCATTGATCTATACAATGTCTGATTTACCTCATTTAATTTGTCTTCTTTTGTCAGCTTACATCCGGTAGCCATAGGTGTTCCAATTGGTTTGGAATCTTCCATCTTAAATATCTTCAGTACTTCCTTGATGTATTTGGACTGAGTGATATATATGCCTACATCTTGTTGAAGAATCTATAGACCAAGAAAGAATTTGATCTCCCCAACCATAGACATTTCAAATTATTTTCTCATTTCATTAGAAAAGGATTTTCATAACATTTCATTTCCCCCAAAAATGATATCATCAACAAAAACTTTAGCAATCAGAATATTACCATCGGTATCTTCTTTTAAGTACAGACAGCTATTTTTGCTAGTTCTTACAAATTTAATGCCAATGAGATAGGAGTGAAGTCTTTCATACCAAGCTCTAGGTTCTTGCTTCAATCCATACAAGGATTTATGTAGTCTACATACCATGTTTCTCTTGGCTCGATCAACAAACCCTTCTAGTTGTTCAATGTATACCTCTTCTTCTAGTATTCCATTTAGGAATGCAAATTTGACATCCATCTGGTATACCTTGAATCCTTTGAATGAACCATAAGCAAGTAAGATTCTAACTCCTTCTATTCTAGCAACATGTGCAAAGGTTTCTCCATAATCAATACCTTCTTCTTGTGCATACCCCTTGCATACTAACCTTGCTTTGTTTTTTGTGACCTCTCCATTCTCATTCAGCTTGTTTCTGAATATCCATTTGGTACCGATGACATTCTTGTCATCTGGTCTCAGTAATAGTGTCCATGTATTGTTCTTCTCAATCTGTTCTATTTCTTCATTCATAGCACTAACCCATTCTTCATTCTCAAGTGCATTATTAACAGATTTAGGCTCAAAATCACAAAGTAAACATCTAGTGTTTAGTGACTTACTTCTTGTTCTCATTCCAGCCTTCTTGTCTCCTATGATTTGATTCTGTGCATGATGTCTTCTGACATACTTGGTAATTTTTGGTTCAGCTCTATGTTCATCATTCTGGTCATCTTCTTGACCTTTGTTCTAATCTTCTTCACTCAAAACATCATCTTGAGGATTTTCTTGATTTTTGGTAATTGCAGCCTAATGCTCAAGTGCAATGTTCTATTTTTTGGGAGCGATACATTGTTACTTGGGTAGAGTGTCAGGTTCTATATAAACAAACCTTTTGTAGTCCTCTGGCTCTTTTCTTCTTTCCTTATCATTCTTTTCTGCAAATTCATCTATTTTTACATTTGCACTTTCAATGATCTTGTTAGATGACTTGTTAAGACATTTATAAGCCTTGTTTTTGGTTGAATACCCTAGAAAGATACCTTCTTCACTTTTGGATTCAGGTTTTCCATTTCTATCATCTTTCAAAATTTAACATTGATTGCCAAAGATTATGAAGTAACTTACATTGGGTGTGTGACCATACCAAAGCTCATAGGGTGTCTTCTTTGTTTTCTTCTTCAATTGTACTATGTTTAATGTGTAGACAATAGTACTGACAGCTTCCCTCCAAAAATTTTGAGTGACACTCTTCTCAATCATCAATGTTCTTGCACATTCAACAATTGATCTATTTCTCCTTTCAGTGATTCCATTTTTCTATGGTGTTCTCAGTGCAAAAACCTATCTTTTCATTCCATGCTCATTGAAATAGTTAGTGAATTCATCTGAAGTAAATTCCCCTCCTCTATCTGACCTTAAGCATTTAAATTTCTTATCACTTTGTTTCTCTACCATAGCCTTATACCATTTAAACATCTTGAATGCTTCTGATTTATCTTTTAAGAACATAACCGTCATCATTCTAGAATAATCATCAACAAAGAGAATAAAATACCTATCTCCATAGTAACTCTTTGTCCTCATGCGTCCACATAGGTTAGTATGGAAAAATTCTAGAATTGCATTAGATGTATGGGTTTTACTCTTGAAACTAGACTTTGTCATCTTACCTTTTTGACAATTCTTGCACATGATATGTTCTGGCGTAGTCATGCTTGGTAAGCCTTTGACATTCCTCTTTTTTCTTATCTTTATCATGTTGTAAAAATTAACATGACACAACATTTTGTGCCACCATATGTCTTCGTTTCTAGCCATTAAACAAGTGGTGTTAATGTCATCAAGATAGAAAAGGTTACCTTTTGTCTGCTCACCAGTTTCGATCAACCTTCCTGATTCATTCAAGACCTTTGCCTTCTTATTTTCAAATTCCACTCGGTGAACTGTATTATTCAACTGTGAAACACTTAACAAATTATAATTCGGTCCTTTTACCTAGTAAGAATTTTCACATATTACCAGGTTATTCAACATTATAGTTCCTTTACCTTCAACTAGACAAGGTGTATCATTTCCCATTCTTACTGAACCACCATTATTGTATTCAAAAGTCTCAAATTTTTTTTATCACCGATCATATGGTGAGTGCAGCCACTATCTATGATCTAGATATCATTCTTACTAACCTTATATATGAGTGCAGTTTCTACATACCTTTCTTCTTCTTCGTCTGAATCCTCCTTCATAGCTACAAATACCATCTCAATGTCTTCTTCTAATTTGATGTCAGTGTCATCAGCTCTTTTCTAAGCTAGGTAACAAGATTTATTCCCTTTGTCCTTTTAGTCTTGGGTATCTCTCTTGTCAGATTGTTAGTTGCTTCGGTAATATCTGTTATCACCTCTATCAAACTTCTTATATGATCTGTCATTACTTCTGTCATCTTTTCTTCTATTTGGAAAACTTGTAGAAAAGTGTCCAACCTCTTTACAATTGAAATATACAAGTGGTAATTTACCTTTGTATCTACCTTTACCTCTTTGCAATCTTCTTTCCATTAGTGCTTCAATCTTATCAAGTCATTGATCCTCATTATCACTTTCACTATCATTTCTAATAGCATGTCTATGACTTGAATTACTTATTTTTAAATAAGATTTGAATGCTGATTCTATAGATGGTAAGACACTATTATCAAAGTGATTCATCAAATGAAATCAATATACCAATCAGACTATCTAGAGTAACTATATTGTTTGCAACTGCTCTTATTTCTTGAATAGTAGAAACTCTAATAGCATATACAGGCAGTAAGGTTCTTAAGATTTTACTTACCACTATCTCCTCTTCAAGTACACCTCCAACTCCTCAGATAACATTGACTACCTCTTTGATTATGTATCTATACTGAGTGATATTTTCTCCTTCTTTCATCCTTAGGTCATCAAATCTCCCTCTTAGGCTTTCTACCTTGGCTCTTAGTACATTAGCATCTCCTCCATGTACCAGCTTCAACTTATCCCACATTTGCTTTGCAGAGGTGTAGGTTTTGACGTCTTCAAACTCAACATCGGAGAGTGATGAGGCAAGTTATATCATTATGCAATTATGCTCATGATTTTCTCTTAATTTCTCAATAGTGTGAGGTCATGTAGGCAACACATATTAAGCATCAAGCTGTTGAGTAACATCATTACCAATACCTGATAAGTGGAGTCTTATTTTGCTTTGCCATGATGAAAAGTTGTCTTTACTCAACTTGGGCACATCTCACCTATTCATCTTGTGATCTTTTATTTGAGCTATTAAACTCCCTTTCTAAGAACACAAGCTCTGATACCAATTGTTAGTAATAACTGAGAGGGGGGGGTGAATCAGTGGACTCAAAAATATTCCAATTAATCAACCCAAAAAAAAATTAGTACCACAATATTAAGCATCTAGTTATCTTCAGTCCTATAAGATGAATGCCTTCAAATATACTTATTAAATAACTACTGCTTAGAGTGCTTTGTTAAACCTTATTCTGTATGTTTACCGAATAGCAGTCTTTCAATTTACCAAAAAATAGTAAATTACTTAGAGTATACCAATCAATCCATATTAGATATGTGTAATGAAAAACACTAAAGTAATGACTCATAAACACATTGACACATGGATTTTTAACATGGAAACCCTGTTAAGGGAAAACCCACTTGGGACCGGTAACCCAAAATTTTCACTCTTCTGAAGTGAGCTTGGTGAAGATCCAACCTTGTTAAAGGTTACAAACATGTTTTTAGGTGTGACCTTGTTCGAGGATTTAAAAGATTATTTTGTCACTTGATATCAAGCATTTCTATGCTACCTTCCTTTTCCAAACTCGTCTGGTTTGTCAAATGGTATCTGGCATCTCATGCTACCTTCATGATCAAACTTTTTGATACTCCTTGGGATGTATCTCAATATAGAAAGGATCTTTAAATCCTGCTCAGTTAAGAGACCTTTAAAGAGACTTTCTAAATTAATGGTTAAACTAAAAAAACATGATCTGTTCACATATACAACATTATACTTGCAGATTTTTAGATCTATTGTAAGCTCATAAAACCAATCTGATCAATATATCATTTCAATACCTTTGCTCCACTCTTGTTTAGCTCGGTGATGCTATGCTCTGTTGCTCAATGTCCACAAAAATATTTAGCTCTTTCCTCAGGTTGATTGATCAAGACTGTATGAAGTTGTTCTTCATCAGTTTCTCTTTAGCATCCTTTTTTCTATTCACTCCCCTTCATTGATTTGTAATGAATTAAGTTGTCTCTTTATAGACATGATATCACCGTTTCTAGGTTCTTGACTTTCTTGATCTTGGCGTGATCCACAATTCTCACCAATCTGATTTAAAGCATAACTCATGTTTTATCTTGGATAAATATTCTTTCCAACTAGACAAAACAAATTTAAATCCTTTACTTATCTCTAGCTTTATCTTGTCGATGAAAATAATGATAACTACCAGTTGAGTCTATATTTAGCTCTGCCAGCTAGATATTTTGTCATTTCTGAACTCTAGTTAACTTTGATGTTTTATCTCTTTGATAGATTCAGTCAATACTCTAGTTCTCCTCAGGCCTCTCTATCGGGGTTGTCTGTTTGTCGGGTTACACTGTGATTCTGCTTGTCGGTAATGCTTGTCAGGTTTCTTGCTCGACTATCACAGTGACTACACTTTCATTTATCTTTGTCCGTCGGGTTCTACTAGAAGTCGGTGTTTGAAGTCACATAGTGAATGTTTGTCTTTTATGCATTACTGAGAGAATAATAGTTTTCTCTCTAATTCTCTAAAGTCTTTTGACACTTTAATTATAATCGATTAGATTATATCAAGTTGACATCAATGACAATACAATCCATTAACTGATTTAATGTCTTGCATCATCTTTCTGCATTTCGGTGATCAACTTAACATCTTCAAACATTCAATTAGTTACATGCCATCATGTATGTGGGTGTTCTCTCCCAACACAATATCTAAATCCCACTTGATGATCAAGAATGCAAGCTAAATGACTAAAAGAGGGAAGAACTCAAGAAACAAGTATTGAGAACTTGTCTCAAGCTCTCACCATGATTGAGAATTCAAGATTAAACTAAGATGATATGCAAGAAACTAAGATTCATTCACCATTAAGCCTAAGATGTGATATCTAGATTTGAAAATGAACTAAAAAGCATGGAAACATGAATATGAGCTAAGAATTCAAAAACTAAACTAGCATGATAACAATGCATAAAATGGAGATAATTTTCTCTTGGCAAGAACCTCTATTTATAGATTTTTGGAAGGAAGGAGAGGGCTTGAATGAGGTGGGGAACATGTGGCATCCACATAGGTGCCACATGAGGGACACATAAGCCATGCAAGAGGCCAAGTTTTCTCACACATGTGTGAGCAACTTGTGATGTGATGGGTCAAGGTGTACTTAAAGTACAAATGTGAAGGATCTTGTAAGAGGTGTAAGAGTTTTAGTCCAATGAAACACTTTTAGAAAGTGTAAGAAAGTGTAATCAAGGTTGTAAGAAACCTTGTTGGCTCCAAATTAGAATAAATTTGAAAAGTCAAATTTAGAAATTTTCTCACACATGTGTGAGCAAATAATTAGGACTAATATGTGTAGGAATCCTGAAATTAGCCTAATTAACCTTAGTTAATTAGTGAGTAGGTCTATTTGGTGAGAGTGATATGAGGTAGGGTGGGATCTAGATTCAAATTAGTTTAATCCAAATTAGATTTAGATTAATTGTGGTTTAGTATAATTAAGTCATGTGGAGGAATAAATAAATTATAAATTTATTTAAAAGGCATTAATGAGGGAAATGTATATAAATGCAATTTAATACATTAAAGGGGGAATAATACTTAAATTAAGATTTAAATACTATCAAGATGATTCATATTTAATTAAATAAATTAATTAAATAGATAGAAGAATATAACAAATATAATTAATTAAAATTAACTATAATGTTATGGGAATATTAATTTAATTAATAAAAGGATGATTTTGGATGTCTACAGTTCTCACATAAGGTTGAGAGGGACATATGGTGACAATATTTAGAGGAGATTATTCCCCCCTCTTGCAATAGAATATAACAACTTTTGGAGGTGATTTGGGTAAGCTTCTATTTTAACCAAGTGTCTAGTTAGTATTTTGTTCGGAGCGACGAGGTATAAAATCAATTAATAGGTCTCCCAGTCTTGAAAACATGGGTTTTATACACCATAAAGGTACTGGAGGAAAGCTATCTAATGCACTTCCATCAATCATGATTTTCATCACAATTGCATCTATTTTTAAAGTCGGTTAGATTACTTGGGGTTAGACATTCCCACTTGGGTCGTTCCCTCTCACCTGACCTTATTGGCTACTTAAAAGGTAGGCCCTCTAACTATGAAGGTTCTACTTGAAACAAAATGGCAAGTCTGGCTTTTTGGTCATCCAATTAAGAGGAGAGCATATGCCTATCACCCAAACATGCAAGAAACATTATATATTTTCCTTTAAATTATTCTATGTTTTTACTTTAATAAAAGTAAGATAATTTGATTAATTTTAATTTTAATTCTCTAGAAAATGCCTGCAAACAATCATCAGTATATTTGTATGTGTCTTTGACAAGTGTATAGGTACTTGCAAGCAACAAAAAAAGTGATTAGATCTTTGGAAAATTGTTTTTTCTTCCTCTAAAAAATGCGCTAAAATAGAACATATGTGCGCTAAAGAAAATAGTACATGCTCTAGACTGATCACTAAATGTGCTAAAACATAGACTACATGTGCTAAAGAAACACTATGGGCCCATTTGGGTGCTGGAATACCAAATGTTGGATATGGTCAATTCTAGAAGATGCTACAATTCTAGAAGATACATATCCTAGAAATGATTTTCGGAATATGGGTTGGACCTGTTTGGTTCACCCGGAAGATGAGTGAGAAGATGCATAAATAATTTTAATTGTTTATTTCTTAATTTTTTTGAATACGGTGTGTGTGTGTATATACACAAATACACATATGTGTGTATATATATACACATGTATATATACATATATGTGTATATATACACACATGTGTGTATATATACACACACATGTGTATATATACACATGTGTGTGCATATATACACACATGTCTATACACATGTCTATACACATGTGTATATATACACATATGTGTGTATATATACATACATATATACATAAACACACACATATATATATACATGTGTGTGTATATACACATACATATATATACATATGTACATATACACACACATATATGTGTATATATATACATGTGTATATATACACACATATATGTGTATATAACATGTATATACATATACACACATGTGTGTATATACATACATACACACAAATACACACATTTGTGTATATATACACACATTTGTGTATATATACACATATATGAACATATACACACATTTACACACACATTTACATATCTATCATGTCACGGATTCGACGAGATATTAAATTTTCTTTTGTAAAAATTAGAATTGGAATTCAAAATTCCAATTCCACCTATTTAGTTGGAAGATTGATATACCCATTTTGGGGCAAAATGAGAATTTTGTAATTCCAATTGCACTTTTATTCATGGACCCAAACATGGAATTTGGCATTATCCAGAATTAGATAATGCCAATTCAAATCTAATTCCACCCCCCAAACGAGCCCTATGTGTGTCGTATCCGCTATTCTGAATGTCAAATGCATTGTTTTGTGCTTCACATGTGTTTTTTTTGGGCTTCATATGCGCTATTTGGGCTTCGTATGCATTGTTTTGTGTTTCATATCCAGACCTATCATAGAAAACTTCGCAAATAAAAGATTAAAAAGGGGCATTTAGCCCCACGGTGGGTGCCATTAATATGTATGCTATAAATTAGGGTAAATCAATTAAGAATATCTAACATACCCATGAAATATTATGTCAAGATTTAATCTAATTAAAGAAACAAGAATAATCATAAATCGATGAAAATAATTCTCAATGTCGTCTCATGGTACTCTATCTCCAAGGATCCATTTGTGTTCTATATAAATGCTCTCAGATGCACTTATACCTTTAGGATAACAATTCAAAGAATGAGTGTGATGCTACAATATGCATGATTGAGAATTGATGAAGCTATGTGTAAGATTAACATGCTAATATGAAATCTAAGATGCATCCATTAAGATAATATGAAACTAATTCATTACACCATGAATTAATTGTTATGATTAAAATGAAAGATTATGCAACTAATTATCATGAAAGTATATAGGCCTAATTCATAAAAAATGCTCTCTATTTATAAGGTTTTCCAAGGATGGATCCTGGGCAGAAAGAATCAGCTGTCCTAATTCAATTTGCAGACATGGAGGGCTGAGATAGGAATGGGAGGAATAAACAATGAAAATATTCCCTCCTCTCACCTCAAGGAGACAAGTGGAGGTGCATGGCCAAGTTGATGACATGTGGCCAAGGGGGTTGGAAGGAGACCAAGGGTGATCATGTACATGTAGCATAGGGTGACATGTGGCCATGGGTTGTTGATGAAAAATCAACAATTAAGGTAATTCATTTTAATTCATTACCTTATACACATGATGAGGTGGCAAGTGATGTGGGGATATGAGGTGGAGAGGGTGGATTGATTTGAATCTACATTTGGAAGAATTAATGTGAAATTGAACTATATAAATAAATTAATGAATTCATTTATAAAGTAGAGGAATGGAAAAATATTAATAAAATAAATATTATTTAATTAAATCCCTCAAGCCACTTTTACATGTATACAACCACATAAATATTTGTTATTAGTGGTTGTTGCAATATTGTGTTTTTGAGAATATTCTAAGTTTAACGTCCCTGCATAATAGTTACATATGGATTTTTATTTTGAAAAGACAAGCTACCATTCTCTCTCATTCTATCCCAATATCATGTACACTCTCACTTTGACAAATTTTCTACAAGTTTCTTGAAGAAGTTCTTAGGTTTTAAAGCACTCAAAATCTCTTGGTACTTTGCATGTTACACTTTTATCACGAGATTGGGAAAGAAAATATTGTTGTATCTTTGGAATCCCCTTTGGAGGTTTTTTCTAACTTCTAATAATCATTTTATATTTCATTGGTTCCTTATAGAATACAAGATTCCTATGCAAGAATGTAGATACATCTAGTTTTTGTAAAGTGCATTTAACCTAATCTTCATATCTTTAGCATTGTATTTTATTGTATCATCGGCCATTTGTTATTATCTTTATCAATATTATCATGATCCTAGCTATTCATGGAGATGGAAATACAAAAATGGGGGGTTTGACTGAGGCAAGACTAAAAACCAACCAAATATTTTCACTTTCTTCTTCTAGGTTGCAGTTTTATCTAAAGAATAATAGTCAATTATAACCCTCATGATACTTCTCCATTTTCAATGAATTTTATTTTCTTCTTGTAATTTATTTCATGTAATACATTCTCTATTTTCTATAATTTTAATATTCATTGTACATAATAGTATTGTATTAGTTTACTCTATGTATCTAGACACATATTTTGAGACATTTTGGACTTTCTATTTTAAGTTAGTTGAAGACAAGAGAACACAATGAGGAGGTTCATGCTACACATTGGCATCCATGGCAGATGTTCCAAAAATGGCATAGAACCACTTCAATAATCTATACTTTTTATTTCTATTGATAATATGTTGTAATATTTAGTATAAAGACCTAATAAATATTGTCACCACATCTTTATAAGTAAGTATTTATTTTGAAATTCCATCCATTTATGGGGTTGAATAGCATAAATTATCCATCTCAAAAAGGAGGTCCAAGTAAAATGGAAGTTGTTGGATGTTGAAAGGATGAAGGTCAATTTTGACAACTTTTCACGTGGCAATCTCAGGTTGGTTGGGGTTGGTTGTGTCATTCAAAATCAAGATGACCAGATTCTAAAAGTGGTAGGAGCTAGATTAGGGACTGCAACCAATAATGAGGTATAATTTTATGTCTCTCTTCTTGGCATCCAAGCTGGAAAATAAATGGGAAGTAGAAACAGGGTTTGGATAGAAACCAAGTTATAAGCTAGGAAAAAGGCTAAGTTCAAAATGAGAAGAATTAAAGGTGTTAATAATTATATTGTTTCAAATGTGTATCGCGAAAGAAATTACATCGCATACAGCATTGCTAAGTACATAGTGTATTTTATAAAAAATATTATCTCTATAGCCTTAGTGCATGAATGGATCACTACGTAGGGACAACTCACACACTTGCCAAACTAGTCATAGGTGGATTTTATTTATGAGATGGTGGTGCCCAAAATGACATGCTTATATGATGTGAAAACAATAATATTTATTGATCTTTTATAAAAATATAGATGGAACCCACTGCATTGTTACAAGAAGAAGATGATTGAATGGAAACTAAGCCTAGAATATGTTTGATGACCAAGAAGAGGAAAAATTTCATTTTATGTTTATATTTTAGATTCACGATTAATGGAGATATTTAAGTCAAGGTTCAGAGTTGTTTTGCATGCAACTAGAATTGTTTTAGGTGACGAGAATCTGTCTATATATGGATGCTACTATGTTAATTTTGATGTGGCATCTATGTTCATGGTGATGTTTTTAGATGTTAGGAGTCTAGGTGATGCAGGAGCATCTTGGGTTCTTTGGAAATCTTGCATCAATCAAAAATATTTATGTTTTTAGTTGTTTCTTCTTTTCCAGTATCTATATTTTTAGTATCGTTCCTTCGATTTGGTTTTTCTTCAGTTGCATACCTTGTGGCATGCTCTTCACGTTGTGTTTGATCATCGTTTGGGTTTGCATCTCGATCCATTTCTTCAGGATGGATATTTCTTGGATTGTGGCCCAGACCTATTTGTTCTTCATGTTTCAAGGCCTGATGGAGTTTTTTGATCTCACGAACCTTTTCCTTGGAATGTGAACCTTCTTGGAATTTCACTCTATGTTCATTGGGTTGTAGCCAACACATCTTATGGATCACATGTAATATTTCATTTATTTGAGGGATATCCTTATGATTTTTGTCCTGGCCTTTATTTAATATTACATTTTCCTACCTTGGAGAATGTGATCGATCTTGGTCAACTTATTTATGATGCAAACATCTATATATTGATGTATGAGGTCTCTAGTTTATAAGTTCTTAGATAGATAACCTCCTAAAGGTTAGCATTTTAGATATTCTAAGAATTCAATCGGTAATCATGTATGTATTCCTAGAATGTAAGCCTACATGTTGCTAGCCAATTTGATGTAATTTCTTGAATATGGATTAATGCGAACACTAATCTTGCATTATATTTCTATCTTATTGTTGCTTGAGTCATTGTTTCCATTGAGTATCTCTTGCTACAAGGATTGGACTGGTCTCTTTATGTTCCCTCTATCCTTGTCTGCCCCAAAGTGGTATCAGAGCAAGTTTCTAATTTTTTTATGGTAGATCATGATTCTTGAGCTTGCAAAGTCTTCATCTGGTTTGTTGTGGGGTGGAAGAGTGTGGATTTAGCCCGCAATTACATAAGACTTGCGTGAAGATGGATCGAAGAGGAAATGCTAGAGGTGGAAGGGGAGATGCTCATCCAGTTGTGTTGGATATGTTGAGATAGATTGTAGCTATATTGGATGTTGTTGAAATGGCCTAGAGAAGAGGTCGACATATTGAAGATGTGAGCGATGAAGAGGATGAAAAAAATGAAGTAGTTGAAGGAGGTGAAGAGAAACTTGAACTTGAACTTGAACAAGGAGATGATAGGTCTATAAAATCCCTAACTTGGGTTAGTGTAAGTCCACATTTTTATCCACCTAATTATCATTGAAAGTTGGATTAAGATGAATTACTTGATTGGATCACATAAATGGAGAAGTACTTTGATTATGAAGGTATCGATGAAGATAAGAAGGTGAAATATGCTTGCACAAAGTTGAGAGGAGATGCATCTTTATGGTAAGAACATTTGTAGACTAATAGACAAAGAAGGGGCAAAGCCAAAATTAAATCATGGGATCAGATTTTGAACAAATTAAAGGTTAAGTTCTTACCTGCTGATTACGAAGTAGGTTTGTTTAGAAAGTTGTAAAATTTAAAACAAAGAGATCTTAGTGTGAAGGAGTACACTGAAGAATTTTATAGGTTGGATATCAGATCTAGTCATACAAATGATGATGTTGAAATGGTAGAAAGGTACTTGAAATGATTCAAGGGCATCAATTCAAGATGAGATCAGTTTGGTTAAGTTACAAATTGTGGAGGAAGCTTATCAATATGCCCTTAAAGATGAGAAAAAAATGAACAAAAGACATGAACAAAGACATAGAGGAAGAGGTGGAAATCCCAGAGGGGTAGATCATTTGGAGGAGGCAAATCTTATTCATAGAAAAACAAAGGAAAAAGATTATTCAAAGAAGAGATTTCATACCGAAGGGATGATAGATATTTTTAGAGAGGAGGTGGATCAAGCAGTTATAGGAGAGATGATAACATAATGTTTAGAGGAACTAGTTTTAAGTGTGGTCGTGAAGGACACTGAGCCTTTGAATGTACTCAAGGAAATTCAAACAAGAAGACTAAGAACAATGACATAAATTATTTTGTTGAAGAATAATTTAGTGGATCATTGAATCAACCTATAACACCCCAAAATTGGCATCTTGCAACCCTAACCAATTTTGTTGCATTTGTCATTCTTTTGAATCATCAAAGTCCTATTGTACTAGGCAATTTTGAGTTTTGACTGACTCTACTCGACCTAAGTG
>MU224858.1:7635505-7648581 GCA_018584345.1 Thuja plicata
AGTAACTTAGCCACATTCCTTTGTTGCCATAAATGAAAAAGGGGGAGATTGTTGGAAAGTTGACTTCCTGAGGAAGCATGACTTATTTTTTGTTGTCAATCATGGCAACAAAGTCATACTTAAGTTCGGTTATGAAAGACAAAATGACTAAATATGAAAACAGGGCAGATAGACACATACAAAGATCAGTACGTCAGCGCACATGTTAGAGATCACACCAGAGCATGTGCACTTAGATATATACTCTATGGTGTATATACATGCTAGATCCAGACGTACAAAGTATGAAACATCAGTACAGAAAAGTTACAGGCAAATTAGTAGACCTACAGTCTAGGAAACAGAGCATGGAAGCCGACTACAGTTTTGACCAGCGTGAATGATTTTGTAATGTAATGGCTAAGCGCCTTTAGTTATAGGTTTGTATTAATGTAATTAATGTTGTAGTAAACACACTTAGGCCGACTTGTTTGGAAGCATTGTATATTTTGTTTTAGGGTCGACTAGTGATTTGTTTTGGGTCGTGCCTATTTGGATTTGAAGATATAAGTATGTAATGTAAAGATATGTTACAAGTGTCGATTATTATGCAAGAGGAAGTTACAGAGGGATAGTACTATGAAGTCAATAGATGATATAGCTCTTTAAGAGAGTAAGATCATTCACACATACACGAAACTGATCAGACAGCAGTTCATTTTTGATATAGCGCATATCTACATTCAGAGGGTTGTAGCCTTCATCTTATTGGGCAGTGAGCCATATACCTTTAACAGGGTTTTGTAAAAGACTCCTAACAGGGTCAGACCTTTAACCAAGTCATTGTACTTAATTTGTAAAGACTGATTCTAACAGGGCAAAGGAACTTTAACAAGTTCATTATACCTAGTACAATATTTGTGGGTACTAATCCCCACTGAAGTTTTCCTCTGATCAAGGTTCTCTATAATCATATCATATGTTATGTGTTGTTGTGCTATGTTTCTTTGGATGCACATTTGATATATGTTTAATTGGCTGAAATATAATTAATAGATAAACATTAATTCACCCCCCCCCTCTCAGTGTTTCTAACAATAAAGTCCTAAAAAAATTCTAAAAATATGAAAAAGTCCTGAAAAAATGAGCATCTTAGTGAAAACCTAGTGATAGGCACTTTGATGTATCTCCAAAAAAACATATATTCCAAAAATACAAAAAAATTGAAAAATACAAAAAAAAAAGAGAAAAAGAGAAAAGGTGCCATTGATGAAAACCTGGCAAACAAGCGTCATGGTGGAAAAAAAAGAATTTTTGCCAAGAAGGTGAAAACCTAGTAAATAGGCACCTCTTGTTCCACATTGCTATATCTATCGCAGCACCACTTGGCTTTACACATTCGCTTTCCTACATTGCTGCTTTCCTACTTACATTTGCTTTTTTGCATGCTTTCAGTTCCCGTCAAGACACCAACTTACATGGATTGAAACTGGTCATTACTCTTAGGGAAACCCTCCTGGTCTAGGGTGCACTTATCCTATTACCTTTTGAAGATCTATTTCGTGATAGTCACCAGTAGTTCTCACTGCATCTGCCTACTGTCACTTAGCTTATACTGAGTTCTCTCTCCTTGAGAATCTCCCTAACATCAGTCACCAGTGGTTCTCACTGTGTCTGCCTACTGATTTCTACCTAGTTCTACAATCTCTTCACTTGAGCATCTCTCTCGCGTCAGTAACCAATGGTTCTCACTGCATCTTCCTACTATCATTGTACTATTGAGATTGCTCGCATCCATTACAGTTGGAGTTATTCTCAACACTCTATCTATCGATACTCGGTCTTGACGATTCTTTCCTTTAGTTTGTACATATCTTTCAGTCACTTTTGTGACACTCTGGTTCCTTTGTGAACCCTACTAATTTGACATTGATTCAGTGCCATATGCTTGGGGGAAACTAAATCTCATTTGTCCTTGCAACATATGTCAAGTCAGTCATCGTTACTCGGGGGCATGGGTCCCCCATTTTATCACATCTTTAGTTTACACCTGATTCAGTAATCTTGTCACAGATGTAGGACAACTCGCTACTGACACAAACTAGTGCTTTTCAACACCCCAATTCAAACAGTGTTTTTAACACTATCTTTGGACACATCTGTGTTTTTCAACACACATTGGATATCTCAAACGTAAGCATCTATCGATAACATTCAAACACAATGCACTCACAAGCACAACGGTGTTTTTCAACACCTCATACACATATACATTCAAAAAACTTTGAAATTGGCTGAGTTATGCTTGAATCTTTCTCTGTATGCTGTCTATTCTCATAGAATTTCATTGATATTTTCTTTGTCTACTGCTTGTTGGTGTAGTCCTGATGATCCAGCAATGTCAAATAAATAGGGTGTATGTGATAAGACCTCCCGCACTAAGGTGGAAGAGCCTCACATCCCTCGATCTTATTTATTTTTATGCCATGGTGAGGTCGGTACTATTTCCTTGCCTGTAGTTGCTCTGTTTGTTATTACTTTGTTTGTTATTAATCTATTTGTTTACACACAATCACACTCATGGTTATCTTGGCTTTGAATGCCTTGATACTGGTGTACTCTTGCAACATTAACTGGAAACAATGTTCAGGTCATCTTGGCTTTTGTGCCCTAGTGCTTACGTTTGTTTCCTACATTTTATCCGATGACAAGTCATATTCATATCCTCATGGTTGCATTGTGGCGCCAGTAAGGGTTGTATCGACTTTGATGCTCTAAAAAAAAAAATTCTCAATGATGATGATTTTACGATGGGTCTCACAACCATGTCCTAGAATTTCACTTTCACATTGCATCTAGCATAGGATTGCATTTTCATTCTAGACTTGCATTGTGGCAGTGATTCAGTGTTCTCTTCATTGCATTCTCCTGGGTTCATACATTGGGGAGTTCTTCTTCACTGTCCTGGTTTCATCACGACTGCACAGGTGTTCGATCCTTGCTCTTGATTCTTCACATGTTCTTTTGGTTAGCATTCGCGGTCCTGCATGAGATATTAGTACCATATACATTACATATTCACAACTCATTATCATCTTCACATTGCATTTGCATATTCTCATTCATAATTGTATTTACATGAATCTACATACATACATAACATGTGCATTTCATACATTTACATATATTCCAAACATGTTCATACATTTGCATACATTCCAAATCATCTACACATCTAAGCATATAGGAAACATCTCATAAAAGACAATATGACACATGTGATGATACCAAAATATGAGCTCATATATATATCCAATGTGTCGATACAAATACAAAATGGTGCTACTCAAGCATGATCTATCTCAAAATGGTGATATAAATATATGGATGCCAACACATCAGATACATCCCATGATCTCATCTATCTATCAATCAAAAATAACTCTGGCCTTCTCCCTCGTCACCTAGAGGAGGTGGAGGTGGAGGCCTATCTGGTGGAGGTGGTGCCTATGCACCCTCTGACCCTCTGGCATAGGTCAAAAATATGGCAACCTGTGATGCCTCATCAGGAACCACCCCTATATACGTCGCATAATAATACAATGCTTGAGCAGTCTAATGTTGCACCTCCTCCTGCGCTACCCGTAGTTTCTCTCGGAGATCCTGTATCTCCCGATCTCTATCTAAAAGTCGTGCATCTCGCACGGCCACCTGTACTGTCAAATCCCTTACCTATCTCAAGAGTTGTCAAACTCTCTCCCGAGACCGTCGTTGTGGATCTTGTGCTAGATCCTACGTAGGTTGGTCCTCCTTCATAAGATCCTCCTACTGCACCTCCTCAGGCGAGGGTACCTGCTACTCCTCAGCTGTTTTCTCAACAGTCCATCGTCGAGACTATCTCGTACTACCACTACCGCTGGCCCCAACATCCATCCCCATATGTCGAGCGGGGATGTCCACCTATACTGTCTGGGGATGAGGACCCTGCTGTAACCTTGGTTGTGCTCTTTGTTGTGGCAGGGGCATCGGTACCTGCTACTGTAATACCTGTGGTGGTACTACATGTCCTCGGCCTGCCATCCTGACCAGATCTATGAATCTAGGGAATGGATGTGTGATGAAGTGCTCTCAGTACTCTATGGTCACACCACCATCTATTACATCCCTTAGATAGTCCCACTGAACTGCGGCCAAGGCTCATATATCAATCATGGTACGCCCCTGGTCTAGCTTCATCAGCCAGCCCCTCCTCACCTCATCTATGAATCTAGCATATGACGTGTACTCCTGAGATATTTCCTATGGATGACCAAACTGCCTCCATACTCGCTTCTACGGGAATCTCTCTATGACTGTGATAGCACGACCAATCATCGCATGTGAACAAAACATATGGCTGAACTGCTCTGCAGCATCATCCCATACCTCTGTAAGTCTCTATGGCCTCCAGACTACTGCCGCTAGGTCATCCAACTGGGCCCGCCATTGATCTATCTTACCCAGTGCTAGCTGATTAATCATCCCCCTATATCTAGAGATATATGGCTCTAGAGGCTGCCTCATATCCTTGCATATTGGCCTAGTCATGGGAAGATGCTCCCGTGCCCATACCTATAATACCAATACCCCAGCTGCCATACTCTTCCCCTCCCAGTAGATGATCTCATGCATCTCATGATACATGTGGGCCAACATGCACTGACCCCATCCATAATGTCAGGGTCGTGCCAACATCTGTTGTAGCATCCTCCCCCAGCCACACTCCAAATCGTGTTGTCCATGATCAGGCATCAGATAGCACCCAAGGAAGCACGCTAGTACCACTGGCAATCTATGTGTAGGACCATACTCACTGATAAGATCCTCCCATGGGATAGCCCTCCCCATGACGAGGTCATCCTGTAATATCTCCCTCAATGCTAGTGTCCCAAGTCTAGGTTGCACCTCGTACTCTACCCTGGCTCCGTGGAATGGGATCTTCAATATCCGGTAGATGTCCTCAAGGGTCATGGTCATCTCACCCTGTGGCAGATAAAAAGTGTTCATTTCTGAATGGAAACGCTCAAAAAGTTCTCCTAATAATCCATGATTTACCCAAATCTCAGGTACATCACATAGAGTGGTCAGGCCCAAAGTACCCAGATGAGATGTCTTTGCATCATCTAACTGTGATACTAATCTACTGATAGTTGGGTGGTGTAATCGGAAGGCAATATCTGGAAAGTCGACCTGCAAGACATGCAAACAACAGCACATGATCAATAATCTGAGATAATCAAATCATAATGAGACAATTAAGCATTAAAGACATTCTACAGATAGTAACAACGCTGACGCAAATGCTATTGGACGCAATGTAGACTGATTTCATGTTCTAATTATTCACTTTTCCCATTCGAAGAAGCAGATTTTCGCGCAAAAAAGTACTCTTTCGCACGAAGAAGTTTTTCAGGTCGCGTGATACTTGTTGTTCGCGCGAACTTTTATGACTTGCCGTGCGCGAAAATACCCTGTGGAAGGGTTTCTCACACGAATATGGGTACTCTCCTGCGCGATCTTTCCCACCGCATGGCGCGAAAAGGAGTTTTGTCGCGTGAGATTTCCCTATGGGCCGCGCGAAGAAACTACTTCTTCGCACAAAATCTCGCGGACCATTTCCTAAAAACGTGAAAAAAAGTGCAAAAATTGACTAAAATTGATAAAATTTGAAATGCAGAGAGGTTTATCAACCACTTACCAGAGGTCCGTACATTGTCGGTTGACTGTGCCTCCTAGATCGCTCGAATCAATGCGTGCTGTAGGGGACCACCATTTTTGCTCAGAGCTCAATTTGCAAAAGTCAAAAGATTGAAATGATTTGAAAATGACCTTTTGGCCCATATATAGGTTTTGACCTAATTTTTCAAAGTGCTCTGTTTTGCGTGAAAACTTCACCATTACCTAATTTGACCGCTCTGAATCCATTTTCGTGATCGAAATCAAAATCTGACACTTCTATATAGCTCAAAATTGCATTTTAAATTTTTTGGAACCGACACGATCGGACACTTGTGCAGTCGACTTTCTGACGTCGCTTTCTTGTCAGAACCTTATCAACATTTTCTCAAATCTTTGACCTTTTTTCCTCAAAAGTCAACTTTGGTCAACCCTCATCAAACTTGGTCAACCAGACCTTGAAATCGCTTGAAATTGATTCTAAACCTTCTGAATTCTTCCATAATCTGTTCTAAGTTCTTCTTGCTCTCTGATTCAACATCTATCTGCAATTTTTCACTCTCCATCATCATTATGACATGTCATCTTTCCATTTCACTCCTAAGGGGGCAGGATGATTACATCATTGAATCTATTCCAATCAATCTGATCCGATATTCAAAAGTCCTCATTGCTAGGGGCATCTCGTCAGTTGGGGCATGTTTAATTTTTCGTACTTCATAGTCAAAACTGGATACTCCATAATCAATAGGGGCATCTATGTTCCCTACATCTCATCATCTTTTAAGTATCTGAGCAATCTAACTCAGATTCTTGAGGATCAAGCTTCATTCTGGAGACGATTCTCGAAAACTCATATATTGGGAATTGGGGCATTCTAACCCTGACTCCTGAATCAAGCTTTATTTTGGAGATGATTCTGAACCTCTATTTACTATCTTTTGAGACAGGTATCGGGCAATCTAACCCTGACTCCTGAAGGTTGAGCCTCGTTCTGGGGACAGTCTTGTGAAATATATCAATCTAACTAGTGTCTGGGCAATCTAACCTAGATATTGGGGGACTAAGATTCATTCTAGAGATAGTCCTAAACATCTCTATTGACCATCTTTTTGGACAGGTATCAGGGCAATCTAACCCTGACTCCTGAAGGTTGAGCCTCATTCTGGGGACAGCCTTGTGAAAGATATCAAATCTATTAGGTATCGGGGCATTCTAACCCGGATCCCTGAGGATCAAGCTTCATTCTGGAGATGATTCTTGAAATCTTCATCTATTAGGTATCGGGGCATCCTAACCCAGATCCCTGAGGATCAAGCTTCGTTCTGGAGATGATCCTTGAAAACTCTATTTGACCGATGTCTTGGCAACCTAACCTAGACTTTGGAGAGTCAAGCTCTGTCCTGGAGATGGCTCTGAAATCTTCATCAATCGATCTTTGCATCATCAATTTTCAAATCTATTCTTCTGTGCTTCAGGCATCAGACTATTCTTTGAATCAATGCACTACTCGCACATCAATTCAAAGAGGGGCAAAATGTAACACCCCAAAATTGGCATCTTGCAACCCTAACCAATTTTGTTGCATTTGTCATTCTTCTGAATCATCAAAGTCCTATTGTACTAGGCAATTCTGAGTTTTGACTGACTCTACTCGACCTAAGTGTCAAATGCAGAAAATCCTAAATTTGCATTAATCATATATTATATTCAATTCCTAAATATCTATTTGGCTAAACAAACCTTATGATCAAATTAATTTAATTAATAAAGTCCGAGCACTTTAATTAAATAAAATTCACCCTCTTTAGCTAAGACACATGAAAAAGGGATTAAATAATATTTAATTATTAAATAAATATCCTCATTTTCAAATAATTGAATTTAATTATTTAGATAACTGAGAAAAACCTATTTATGAGGTCATATTTATTTAATTAATTGGATATTCTCTCAAAAAAATCTTTCTTCTGTTCAGAAATAGAATCTTTGAATTAATTGTTCTTTAAAGAGAAAGAAAACAATTAAAATCAAATAAAATAGTTAAAATAAAAGAAAGAAAACAGTTAAAGCAAAGAGAAAATAATTTATTGTTTTCTTTTAAATAAAGCTTTCTAATTTAAACTAGATTTTCTATCTGTTTTATTTCAAAGAGGAAAGTTTCTATTCTGATCATCTCTGAGTCTATAAAAGAACTCCCATTCCTCATTCAAAATCCCCACTTACTTTCATGCATTGTTAGAATACTGAATTATTGCCACATTCTTAGTTGATAATCTCAAATAGAATAATCTCATTTTGTAATAGATTAATTTCAATTTCTAGAATAATTGCATTGAAATCATGTCTTAGACTAAGATTACATCTTTCAATTCTTAGAATAACTTTGCATTGCATTGCATTCATGGAGAAAAATCCTTCGTTCTAGATTGGTCTATGGTTGTGAGACTCTCGTTCTGAGAGTTATTTCAAAAACCCCGTCTAGATAGAAGGCAACAGGTCGAATCATGCAGGCAGGCAGGATGAATAATCTCATATTCATTCTTGTATGTATCTGGTGAAGAAGGACTATGTTGAAGTGTATGGTGAGTTAACAAGGCCAAATTTACCACATATACAACCTAAAGATGGGGAAGCCCTATGTCATGAGGAGACAGATCAAGACATGCTGCTGAGGAGAATTTTTATAAGACAATATGTAAGATTGAAGGAAAGTATTGCAAAGTAATCATTGACAGTGGTAGTTCAGATAATTTGGCTTTCGAAGACTTGGTGAGCAAGTTGAAGTTGTAGAGATTGAAGCATTTGAAACCTTACCAGATTTCATGGATAAAGGATGATCATAAGCTATTGTTAAGTGAAAAATGTTTGGTAAAATTAAAGATAGGATCTTATAATGGTGAATTTATTTGTGATATTATGCTTATGGATCTATTTCATATATTTTTGGGTAGACCATGGCAGTATGATAGAAAATAATTACATGATGGAAGAAAGAATAAGTATACTATTGTTGCAAATGGGATGAAACAAGTATTGTTTCCTTTGATAAAGTCTCCTAAGAATGAAAATTGTACCAATGTTAGAGTTTGTTTTGTTGAAGGAAGGAAATTATTGGATGGCTTGAAGAGTGATAGTATGTGTCATGCTTTGGTTCCAAAGAATTCTGATTTGGAATCCGAAGAAGAACAACCTAAGGAAGTGAAAGAAATGCTGACAAAGTATGAAGACATAATCTCAGATAACGTGCCTGATGGATTACCACTTGTGAGGAGTATTAGTAATTATATGGATCTAATTCTTGGAGCTATTTTTCCTAATGAAGAAACACATCGAATGACACCTATAGAGAATGAAAAATTGAATAGACAAGTGCAAGAATTGTTGAGGAAGGGTTTGATTAGATAAATTTTGCGTCCTTGTGCAATACTAGCAATGTTAGCACAAAATAAGAATGAATAATGGAGGATGTGTACTGATTCCAGAGCTATTAAATAGGATCATAGTGAAGTAAAGATTTACTTTGCCAAGGATGGATGACATAATGGATTGTTTGAGTGGAGAAAAGTGTTTTACAGAGATTAATCTAAAGAGTGGATAGCGTCAGATCAAAATCAAAGAAGGTGATGAATTGAAGAATGCATTCAAAACAATGAAGGATTGTATGAGTGGTTGGTAATGCCTTTTGGATTGAATAATGCACTCAGTACTTTCATGAGAGTGATGAATGAAGTATTGAATAAATTCTTGGGTAAGTTAATGATTTTTTACTTTGATGACATTTTAATTTTAAGTAACAGAAAAGAGGATCATTTGTTGCATATGAGACAAGTATTGAAGAGGTTAAGAGAGGAGAAGTTGCTAATAAACATCAAGAATTGTTTTTTATGAGAGAAGAGATAGTGTACTTGAGTTTTGTGATATTTGTTGATGGTTTGAAAATGGATCCTGATAAGGTTAGAGAAATTGTTGATTGAACTACACCTGATAATGTTGGAGAGGTAAGATAATTTAATGGATTGGCTAGTTTCCACTGGAAGTTTATTAGGAATTTTAGTTTGGTTTGTAGTCCTATAACTGAGACAATGAGAGGTGTGTTAGGATTAAGTAATACTGAGATGGGGTGAATCAGTATTAAAATACTTTATAAATAAATTTAACCAATTAAAACTTAACCAAGTAAGTACTTAAATAATAAGAACATGCACATAAAATACACAACTCATAACACCATAATGTGTTCATGAGGAAACCCTGGCCAAGGGAAAACCCTGGTGGGGATGATACCCACAAATTATGCACTAGAAGTATAGTGTCCCTGTTAGGAGACATATCCCTATTAGGAGCTGAATATTACATTTAGTACATATCCATGTTAAAGGATAGAAACCCAGTTAGGGGTCTACAATGAGCACACTACTATTACAAAGAAAATTTGTCTGTTACAATGATTATTCAATATGAATTATACAAGAATCTACTATGCTCAAGTAGTCCCAGTTATAGCTCACATCAGCTACTGTCTGATTTTGACATCACAATGCATCTACTCATTCAAAACTCCTCTTCACATCATAAAATAACTTTACTTATATACTCGATCTCAAAAGATTCTTCCAGACATCTCACAAGAACATCACAAAATGTGTCCAACTCTTAACCAAACAAAAAATACATATTCGGAGATCATATATCAACAAAAATAGGGTAGGACCCTATCCAAATCCAAAGTAGCACTTTTGAATTCCATAAAATAATCCCTTAATCATCATGACCATTCATCTACCATGTATCACTGTTGTACTATCTTCACATTATTTCAATAGGTTGTAACTCTATCTAGTCAACTCCAAAATTCAAGCGACCTTAAATTCATGTTGTGCTCACTGATCAAAACTGTGTAATTGTTCCCTATTAACTGTATCCTGGACTTAGTCAATTTACAAACCTGATTATCCAAAACTAGATTGTACTTCAAGCGACCATGCCAATATGTATTGTTGGTCCAATGAGAGGGGGGTGAATCATAAAAAATCAAATCAAATACTTAAACTTAGCTCACTGATTCATTCGGTAGAACTGAATACAATAATGACCGACTCACAAAATAACTTAATAATTTAAACAACAATACATCTCATAGTATGCAAATCAATCATTCAAACTTAGTTAACACCATATTTAACAAGGAAACCCAATAAGGGAAAAACCTTTGTGGGAATTGTGACCCACAATAAAAATGTACCCTTCTGAAGTATGTTAGGTTAAGAACTTATCCTATTAAAGATTAAAAACACATTTGCTAGATGTGACCCTATTAGGGGATTTACCTATTATCTATTAAGATATTCACCATGTTAGGAGTGTCCTTGTTAGAGGTCTTTAAACACTCTTTTGGAATGTCACCTACTTCTAGGATTTACAAATAGGACTATTAAATCCACTCGGTTAAGATATTTTTCTCTATTACACATACTAATAAGAAACAATATAGCGTTGATATGTAAATATAGCAATTACCTTTTCTTGGATCAGATCCTTTGTGCTCACATGAATACTGGCATCACATACTCCATTTTTCTCTACTATAGACTATAGATTCTACTCTTTCTTCTTCTCTGCTCTACTTGGTAACTCTGTTCTTCAGCTTCTTCTACTTCTCAATTCAACGCGCCAACATCTCTTCTCTCATTAGTTCTCATCCTTTATATAGACAAAATTTTGCTTCTTAATCTCCTTGATTAGGTTTTCCACCTTTTGCGCTTAGCCATTCAATCATCTTCTTCACAAATCTCAGCCTCGTAAACCATTTAAATTTTCCCTTGTAACTTGAACTTTTTCTTGGAACTCTAACAATCAGGTTTAACCGCTTAATCTTTGCCTTAGATCTTCTCATTGAATTTTATTACTCGTAGATCTTTTAAAAAAATTCATTTATCCTTATCAACATCCATATCATCATATCTTCATATTAAATTTGATTTTATCATCATTCTCAATCAATATCCTGTACTCGGTAACTATCTTTGTTCACTGCTCGGTGCCTAACTCATTCTCGGTGCTCGATAACTGAAACCAACTAACACAACTCTATGACAAAATAACAACTAATCTAACCATTTCTAAAAATATGTATACTATTATCACTCGGTCTTCATCATCTCCATCAGTTGATTAACAAGTAGTGTGTTAGAATAATAAGCAGAAAAATGCAAATATTAATGCATGGAAGAGAACACAAAGACATAGAGATTTAACGTGGTTCACCCAAACCCTGGGCTACGTCCACCAACAGCGAGTCTAATATCTTTATTATTATCTAGTAATTACAATCTGAAACCTGCAACTCAATACCACCACAGGAAGCTACAAAAATCCCTCATGCAATAATGAATCTCCAAATCCTAAGCCCTTTACACACGTGTTTTTGACATAACCTAATTAGGGAAAAAATACTCCAACTAATAGAAAATTGATGGTCAACCCTTTACAATATTATTAAGTCATTGTTGGCCCTTGACCCCGAGCTTGGGGGCATTTCCCTCAAACCCCTGTAGATGAGTCTGGGGGGAAACCACGCTGAAAGAAACTGAGTCTGTTTAGGCTCCACATACATAACACAGTGTTGCCACAAATGATAATCTCTAAGCTATGTAGACCATGTCACTTGCCAACAATCTCCCCTTTTGGCATTGATGGCAAAACTTAGTGAAAAATGACTAAGTGCTCAATACCAAACTACTAACTAAGTACATTTTTCATACTCATTAGTTCCCCTTTGACATCAATGGAAAAGGTACACTCAAAATTGTATCTATATATACATCAAAATTTCATAAATGCACATCAAAAACTCATACCATGTGAAGTACATCTTGGAAAGAGGTTTCCAAGATCTTTGCCTCTACTATCCAAGTCTTCACCAAGATCTAACCGACATGAATCAAACCATTCAGAGAAAAAGAAGACATCTCAACAACCTTCAATTCTGTAGGCATGTCTTCAGTAAGAGATTTCTTTGCTTTCTCCAAATTTGAAAGGTGTTTCTCCAGAATTGATAGCTTCAGAGTGATTAGACTCCTCAACACACCAAATCTTCCCAACAGTCTTCTTTTCTCGGTCTCAAGCACACTGATTTTGTCCAACATCCTAAACACTTCCTTATCCAATTCGGTGACAGTTTGTGAGGAGGACCCACAACTCTTTACCATTCCATCTAATGTCCTTTTGTCATTTTCAATGTTGTCATATATATTTGTATACACTAAAAAATGGCTTCACTAATTAATTAATTAAATATTTATTATTTAATTAATATTGACTTGATGAATTAATTAAATATTTATTATTTAATTGATATTTATTTCTTCTATGTATTAAGT
>MU224858.1:7693433-7740312 GCA_018584345.1 Thuja plicata
ATCATCCTTTTCGTCGTCGTTGTCGTCGTCGTCGTCGTCGTCATCGTCGTCATCATCATCATCATCATCATCATCATCATCATCATCATCATCATCATCATCATCATTGTCATCATCATGTTACTCCATCCTTGAAATCAATCCTATGAATCTTATATGTAATTTTATTGCTAGACTTTCTTGGCTTCTTCAACCTTTTCTTATTCAAGTATTCCTTGTTTCTTTCTCTCTTCTTGGAATACTCATGAGGCCAAAGCTTCTACCTCATTAATTATCAATACTTGATCATACTAGGGAATTTTAAAAGTTTGGGCTTTCATGGTGGGAGACAAGTCAACAATCACATTCCCTTTGTCATCCATGTACTGTTGGGTGGCCTGATTATAGTGTTGTGTTATGGTCATGACGAACTCAAGTAACTACATTGCTAGAGGAAAGATTACCCCGTGAGCTAGCCTTGATCTATCTATCTTCTCATATGGGCTAGTAGTTTGTGGGTCCCAAACTACTCTTCTCATTGCCTCTAGGTCAACATGACTAACCTCAATATCAGTGAACCATCTTACTTCATTCTCCAATTTGGATAGTGTCACTTGTCCTTGATATAAATATTTCATGGTTATGAGGGTCTTTTCCAACCTAACTTCAACCTTATTCTTCTTTTGTTCCACCTCTGCTTCTACTTCTTCCATAGACATCTATCAATACTTGCAAGAGCGAAAAGTTGAATCACAATCAAACATCCCTAGAAATCACTTTATCCAATAAAGACATTTGCCTCTTGACTTATTTTCGAATTTCAGGAACTCTAGGGTTCAGGTTTCAGGGAACTAGGAATCCTTTGATTTGGTTGATTTAGTACTTAAGATACTCTAGGGTTCGAGATCGCGAAGTGATAGGTTCATCGCTCAAGTTTTAGGTTCTAGGGACCAAACATGCACACGATATAAGCCTTGGCAATTTTAAAGGTTCTCTTTCCTTTTGAGATCCCAAGATCTTGAAATGGATGTCTCTTTTGTAAAGTCACTTCGAACTTTAGGGTTTTGGGTTCTAAGCATCTAGATGCTCACAAAAGTTGTAGTTTGCCTAGTTCCCCAAAGTTCAAAATCTTGAAGGGCTTCATCTTTTATACTATGATTTAGAATTCGGGTTTTGAGGCTCGAGTCTCTCAAACCTATTTTGACAAGCGTTGATCAAGTATCTCGAA
Organism: Thuja plicata; assembly: GCA_018584345.1. Classification (NCBI taxonomy): domain Eukaryota; kingdom Viridiplantae; phylum Streptophyta; class Pinopsida; order Cupressales; family Cupressaceae; genus Thuja; species Thuja plicata. The sequence continues at coordinate 7,694,641 of MU224858.1, forward strand.
GTCCAAAATTCCAAAAGACTTCATTCAGAATGCATTGAGTCGAGAACCTGGGGACCAAGGTTTTGGGTACTTAAGGTTCAAATTAGTAGACGTTTGTTAGGAACCTTGAAGTTCGAAATTCCCAAATGGAGTGTTTTCAAGGTTTGAAAGAAAAGGGAATCTCGGGAACATAGGATTCTAAAGAATTATTGTCTATAATTGCTTTGGTTGTTGGGAACCCCAAAGTCCAAAACTCCAGAGTGAAGAGATGATTCAACCTTAGATCATTTGAAACTTAGCTAGGATTTGAACCAAGGTTTGTGTGGTGTAAAAAGTTTAAATGATAAACTCTAGTACTCATTTTTAAAGTATGACAATCGAGGGCACAGTCCAAAAATGTGGGAGAGGTGAAACTTTGAAGAATCCTACATAATTTGAAGGTGCATCTTGCTACGAAGTTGCACAAATTGGAAATCTAAGACACTGTTGAATGATTTGAGGGTGAAATTGTTGAATCCCGAGAAGAGATCAAGTTATTCCTAATCTAAGAAAAACAAGAAACCCTACTCTAACAAAGCAACAAAAAAAATGAGAAACAAACAAAAGCACAAAAGGAGGAAGGAACAACCTTTGAACATGAAAACAAGGAAGAGGGCATGTTGGGTTGAGGGATCAATAAGAAAAAGAGTCTAAATTGATCAATTGGGTTGCACGAAGTTGCAAAGAGTTTCAAGTCACTACAGGTTCACATGAGCTCTTCAAATGCAACATAGTTCAAAATAAGCCTTTATTGGGTTTTTATAACCTACTTTTTTGTGCAATAGATGCACCCTACAGGGTTGCGGAGTCTAGGGCTTTAGCGTGCATTAAGAAAAATCGAGATTTAGGATTCGAGGAAGTGAGGGACGCAGGGGCTTAATGCTCCTATGACTTCTAGGATCCTGAAGGAAACAAAGTAAACAAGATGGGAGACGAACGTCGGAAGTTCCAAAAGAATCTTAGGGAAAACCCTAAGGTTCTTCGTAGTCTGCAACATTGGAAGAAAACCAAGAACAAAAGAAAACCGAAGGAAAGGGAAAGAAGACAAGGAAAGAAAACAATGAAAAGAGAGGACTCAAATTTAGTCAAACAAAATGTAGGGACAAGTATGCATGGCATAACAGATCCCTTCAAACAAATTCTATCATTGGATGAAAACTACTTCACTTTCAATCAGTTTAGCTAATGATTCTCTCATGCAAGGCACACCTATTATGGATACCATCCATAATATGTTGATATCTTAGACAAAATAGTTGATTTTCTTCATAGCTTGGTGCACATTGTGCATAACTATGTCCCCTCAAAACTTCAATTTTGGAAAAAGAATGTAAGATAAACACACTAACACTATTGAACACAAAGTATATCAATGCTAGTACTCAATGTCTATATGACGACTATTAAACCTTGGCTACAATAATTATTTCTTTTGGATGTGTGTTTCAATTGGTGCTTGTTCTTGTTTCTTTTGAACAATGCTTCCCCATCCCTTGTTGCTGCCACACCACCCACATATGTTACTTCGCAAGCTTTCACTATCCATACCCACACTACAAATCTCATGCTAAACCAACTGTGGTAAAATGTTGATCAATTACAAATTCAAGTCGCTAATCTATTCAACAAACTTTTGCAGTCATTAATTGCACTACATTAAATATGTAGTCTATTAGCATTCCATATTCTTCATACGCCGCTTTTATGGGGCTTTGAGGCACCTTGATTTGAAAATTGTAGTAAAAACAAAATCCTTGAAGTCATGGAACAATTTAGCTTCTAGATTTAACTTCGTGCAGAATTTTTGTATCAACATTTCAGATCACACTCCATGATCTATCATCAGAATAAATAAAAGAGTCAAAAGAGTAAATTAATTCATTAAAGTCATGTTTACGCATTCACTATATATTTTACAGTGTTCTTTTTAAATGCAATCTTAGCCAAACTATTCCTATAATCTTTGAGGAATATGATGTTGGATTGATTTTGCTCCCTACCTTGTAACTTAAACTATACATTTAAAGTTGATCAATTAGTTTCTCCAACATTTCTATGTGAACATTGGAACACAAATTACATTTATTAATCTCGTCCATAGCAGGGTCCTACTAAGAAAATAATTGATTTCATTTTTAGATATCAACTGCTACTCTCGCAAGTTCCCTATGCACTCCCAAATTTTGGTGTATAGTATGCATTCATCAAAAACCTGAAACTAGCGTTTAGAGATAAATTCTTATTGATGAAATATAATTCTTTCGCTTGTCTTTATGATATTATCACCAGATTAGTCATTATTGGGTCTCATCCTTATTGACTCTCTCTGAGAGCCATGGTGGTGCTTCTTCCTCTTAAAAATTATAGGAGAAACAAAGCCTTTAACGAGCCAAAAAGTGTCAGAATATTCTAAGGTCTCAACTATAGCAGCTGAGAAGTGCAAACCATTTATGAAGTTATCTTACTCTTTATAATGTATTATTAAAAAAGCTTTTAAAAAATAAATTGATTACACTAACTAAAATTGAACCACTTCCAACTAATCAACCTTATTCGACTTGGTACAATTCAAACTCCTATCGGTTTCATCAAATCTCCGAAGGACGTGATAGAATATTTGAAATTGTGTAAAAAATCACATCCAAGCCTCTGGATATTGTACACCTCAACAGATAAGGGGAATCCTTCTGTAATGTAAAATAAGCCGAAGGTCACCCTGCAAGGTGAATTTACCAAATTAATATATAAAGAAATAGAGAAGACGTCAGAAAGAATGGAAAATTTACAATCAAATGACCCTTGAAATTTATGCTATTACCCGTTGCTATAGACAAAAATAAACTGCAAAGCCCATGTCTGCCTTGAACATAATCCATCTATAAGATAAGAAGTAGAAATCCCAGTTTACAGAAACACTATTTAGCACTTACGTGATGATAATTACTTTAAGTATCACAGATATTATGTCATAAGAATCAATATATGGATTTTCTTGAAGCACAGTTTATTGTGCTCTTGAAATCTTGGCAATGTTTATAATTTTATAGTGTTTACTCTTCAAGTGGGGTACAAATGCATATTCTTTGTTACAAACACGTAGAAAGTGACTGCCACGCTGTTTCTATAAACTGAATAGTAGGGCTATGGGCCCAACGGCACGGCACTTTCAAACCTGATTAGTTCCGGGGGCTCAAAATGAATGGGTCACAATAATATAATAGTAGGGCAGCCGGAACGATTTGAATGAGATGATGAGAACTATGGAAAAACATGGATTATTATTTAAGCCTTATTACATGTTCTATAATGAAATTCAATTAGTATATATATGAGAAAGAAATCCTAAACTTCACATCTTGTTTTAGAGGTCTCAACAAGTGGCTAAGTTCAGCTTGGAATCCTGATGCTGTGATTTTGGATGCTCTTACTGACATTTTTATGAATCTGGGTGCTCAATCTGTTGCAGCTCCTTCTCCCATTTGAAACCAAACATTTGACGCCCAAATGGAGCTATAAGGTTGTAACGAAAGACCTGCCAAACATATTAATTGAAATGTGAAACAAGCAGCTTCAGCCAATATCTCTACCAAAATATTATTTGAAATAAGATAAGATGACCAATATTTCATAAGTTATAGGTTGTCATGTCATCAAATAAATGATAGAAACTATGTTCCTAGATTAATACTCCACTTTAATGAAAATCATTGGGTGAAATAAATACCGGTCTAAAATAACACAAAGTTATGGTTAATGGAAAACTACAATATGTTAACCTTATTATTAATGTCGCGAAGAAGTTCTTGCAATCTTGCTGAATTCTCTTCCCAGTTCATGTCACCATTGTTCACTCTGCTAGTCTGTAGTTTTCTAAGAGCTTTACGCCATTCTGCTATTTGAAGGCGAATCTCTTTATTGAGCTCAATCCATTCTGGAGCAAATCCATTTTTTGAAAGTATTCTGTACAAAGTGTCCTCAGCAGGATCCGCATGTGGATTTGAATTTAGATTCAGAGGTTTGCCTTTGCCAGGCAAGTTCTCAAACTGGCCCTCCTCCATGGAGCGCCATATACGCCGTTCTACAATATTTATCAAATCAGTTTCAGATCTGCAAAAGTATATCCTAGGATGAGAGGCAGCTGAAACTGATCTTGAAATCAGTTATGTATTCACCAAGGAAGAGATCAGCAGAGGCATCTGTCTTTTATCAAAAAAGTTGTATGCATGATCAATAACCAACTGGTCAATTCAAGCAAGCTTCTGAAAATGATAATTCATAAATATCAGAATGCCTCAGATATAGTGCAAAACTTAGCATGAGCAAATAGTAACACTTAGTAATGTAGTTTTCAATTTATTAATAGAAAATATTCTCCTGACTAATGCAACTTACAAAAAATATTAGTTTCCTTATATCAGCACACTAAATCCTAGTTGTAGGCAATGCCAAAAAATCTCAAGTGCTGCATCAAAGGCTTACCATGCAAAATGAATCTTTAAAAAGGAAAAAGGAAAAGAAGCAACACTAATTCATATACAATTAACATAGTTCTTTTTGCTTTAAAAAAGTGTGTATGTATGTTTATATTTATCTTGAAACAATTGTAATAGACATAATGTTTAGACTTTAGATATAAGGTGGTAATGATATATTTAGACACGAGGTGGTACCAAAATTTTATTATATAGCTTATAGCTTATACAATATTATTTATTACGTATAATAAAGTAACTAAGTAACGTACCCAATGTAAGTTCATCTGAAGTACCATTCTCCCTCATTAATAAATACGTGTGCACACATGCATTACCGTGTGTGATTCCTACATTGCCTTCTTACAACATCTAGAAGCAGAGCCTTCATAAACAGATCTTTCCAGAAACCTAGAGAGCAGACATAATAGACATAGTTTTGATTGCATGTCAAATCATGTAGAAAATTGTGCCTAAATTCTAACAAATAAAAATGTTGCAGGGTCAGCCAGGTGCAAAGTTGGTGGAAATTTTGCCCTAGAGAAACAAGTCAGGCAGATTGCAAGGTCAGTGCTAGGATCTCTCACATAAAATGTGTGCTAGGGTTTTTTCAAAAAACAAAACAAAACAGGTAATTGTTGTTCTGCAATCTGAATTTGCAAATTTTGAATTTTTACCATTGTTACTGCAAACTGCAAAGTTATTGCCATTATAAAAATCGTATCAAAAGTTCTAAAGTATTTGTTGTTCACCACTGTTATTTTTCTTTTTAATTTTTAATCTACTGTCAGTCATAGCTAACATTCCAAATTTATGTTTACTTGACTCTTAGAAACTCGCTAGGCCAAACTATAACATTGGGAATGACAAGATAAAAATGTCAGTATCAAGATTGTAACCAGATTGTTTTGGGGAAAGAAATTAAACTCTCCACAAATGCTGTTAATTTTGAAATGTGTCACAAAAAAGCACTCTTATTTCATGAAATTTTTGTCTTTGATTATATCATACCATAAATCTGAAATGCCGCTTCTGCAATTACTTTGTGGAAAAGTCTAAGAAATAAAATAGTGCAGCATTATACCTGAAAAAAAGTGTTCTCCATAAAGATAGCTTAAGGGTCTTTGTTTGTACACCTGCCTAGCTAGGAAAACTTGAGCGATAAGTTATTTACCATTAACAAACAAATAGATAATGAATATATAGTTTCCCGGAAGTCAGTAACAGTTAACCCACTTTCTTATGATTCATTTATTGTCTTTGGAACTACTGGCTGAGAATCAAGCATTAACCATTGTACAAGTCAATATATATCTCTTGTATAAGGGATACTGACAAATAGAGTTGGGAGGGTCCACTTTTGTATTAAGAAAAATGTTTTTGACACACAACCCAAATGTAAAGGCAAAGACATTACGAAAAATTGCTACCTGAAGTGAAGTCTATCTGCTGCCATTAGTTCAGCCATGTTAAGAAGAAATGCCAAAAGTGGCAATGTCATTTGGCAAATCAGACGTCAGCACATCTCCTGTGATAGGAATAGTGACAGAAAAAAGTGATGGAATCCACTTTTGGAGTTATGTAAAGTATGTTTCCTACACAATACAAGGTGAAGGCAAAAACATTATGGCAACAAAATTTGCGAAGACTTCGTCAAATCTCAAAGTGTAGTTTTCTACTATTACCAGTTCAGCCATGTCAAGAAAAAATGCCTGAAGTGGCGATATCATTTAGATATTAAGACATCGAAAACTCGAGCAAATGTTGTGGTTGGTGGTGGGGGCAAAAATTCTGAAGACGGATATTCCCACGATGACCTAAGTATTAGTACTTCAATTCAATTGCATCATTTTAGTTATAGCAGAGACTGTTGGAGACTGTTGGTGTAATTAAGGTATTTTACCTAGGTTAATTCACACCTAGGTCCTAATTACACTTTACTTAAGCTTATTTAGGGAATTACCTAGGAGTAGTTGGAGCATTTCCACTCTTGGTAGACTTATAATGCTATTATTTCATCATATCCACTTATAGTGGATGGACTTTTCCACTTTGGAGGGTGTTCCATCTTTTGTGGACATGTCCTATCCACCTTTCATGGGGTGGCAACTTTTCATATTGATTATCATGTCATTGTCTCATTTACTCCTTTGTACTCACCTTGGCTATATAACCAAGGGGTCTCCCATGCAATATTTAGGTCAGTTGATTAATTGTATTACACTATTGAAAGGAATACAGTTTATTCTTGTCATATCCATTCTCTCTTGTTATTGTGCTTTCCATTTGACTTCTAGATATTGGGTGGCTATCTCCGTAGCCAAATCTTACACAGACTACTACTACTATGTAAAATTTACAAAAGCCAAACTAATTTTAAAATTAATGTTTTGAGGAGATGGTTAGTCTCAAGCAATAGAAGGTAGAGATGATTTTTGTGTTGTTTTCAGTGACGCTATTAAGTCTGTTTTTCTGTACGGAAAAGAGAGATGCACTCTGCTACCCACCACTTGACCATATATATAGTAGGAGCTGGGGTTTCCCACGTATTCCTCTATAGTCTTGACTCTTGGCTATGAAGATGCTCAAAAGGAATAGGGATGATTGTATGTACTATGGAACAAAGAAATGCACTCTAACGCCCACCACACGACCCTTTATATAGTAGGAGCTGGGGGTTTGTCACCTTTTCCTCTATAGTCTAGGGTATGAAGGTGCTCAAAGGGAAGGGGGTGATTCACTCAAAACTTGAACATCAACGTAGATCACAGTGGTAACCAATGCTTGGTTTCTAATCAGTGGTAACCAATGCTTGGTTTCTAATGTGAAATATAGAAGGAGCTGGGAGTTTGTCACGTTTTCCTCTATAGTCTAGGGTATGAAGGTGCTCAAAAGGAAGGGGTGACTCACTCAAAACTTGAACATCAACGTAGATCACAGTGGTAACCAATGCTTGGTTTCTATTGTGAAACAGAACAAGGTGGTTGCTCTTGGAATTGTGCAAAGGGGTCTCTTATAACGGAGGAAAACACTAGCAAACTTTGGCATAAAAAGTATGGCAATTTTTAAACTTGATTTCTTTCTAAAATTATTCATTTACTGATGTGGATCATGTGTTTCCTTCCATTCAAGAAAAAAAAGATATCTGAGTGTTTCACTGCAAAACAGAAGAGACTATCATTTCCAACTAAAACTGCATGTCGGACCAAATGAGTTCTTAATCTAATAGCAGTCCTTAAATCAGCAATGACATCAATGAAAGGTGTTTTGAATTTTCTTCATTTGGTTAACGACTTTTCTCTCAGTAAGGAGAAAAAACATAATGGAATCCTGTCCTAAAAACAAGAACTACCTCTATCTGTCTCTCGAACCAGGCTTTCAAGACATTCATGGGATATATTAATGGTTTTGTGATGGCTTGAATCCTATATTGTATAGAAGTATTGTAATCTAACGGAGATTTTCAAGAAGTAGATATGAGTGCCTTTACCTGTTCTTTTTTCTCGGCAGTCCCTATTGTGCGGAAATTGTAGCTTTTATTATGTAACTTAAGCGTCCGAGTAACAACGATGTTAGGATAGTCGCTTGATCTCTAGAATGTGATATAGGTTGATAGAGAGATGTACAGGAATGAAAGCGAGATAATAAATATGTCATTGACTATGGTATGCCACGACATGGTGTCAGAGTAAAATTTGAAGATAACATGGGCATTCGAATTTTAGGGATAACTTATATTTATTGATAAAGCTGACAATTGGCACAACTGGACATTGAAGTCAAGATAGCCTACTGAAGGATAGATTACTGGGATTCTTGATCGAAGGAGACTTTTCAACCTACCTGTCAAACCTGTGAGTGTCAATGATATGGGAATTCGATAGTAGATCATACCAATTATGATAAATCGTCTAATTTTATATATTATTGACACATAGAACATATGTCAACGGTACCTTTTTTATTTAGTATTGCTTCCATTAAACATCGCTAAGTTAATAACATGCCTTAAAGAAAAAAAAAATAACTGCGCGCAAGGTGTTGATGAGTGCATTTAAAGAAAAAGTGAGCATTCATTCAATTACCACTTTGCTTGACTGGGCAATTTGCTCAGGAAGTGTCTTTCCAATTAAGTTGTTCACAGTTTTCTCTGAGGAAGTTAATAGCCAGTCCTGACATTGAAAGTTTGTTCATTATATAATATATCCATATATTGAACTTTCCTGTAAAAACTGTCCATTTCAAAAATATAAAACCCTCAAACGGCAACAGGACCATATATGGGGCTCGACACATCAACTATGATAATAAGGAACTAAATCTGAGCTACCCGAAAATACTTGAAATTTATCCCCAACATACAGACTTAAGATCGAATAAAAACAAATCTGATGGACCATAGTCTAGCCATTAGCCGGAAAAATTGACGTGATGATAATGAGGGTTTTAACCTCACTGGTTATGTTCCCATGTTCATCACAGATGCATATTGCCATAATAGAATCCCCTCAAATGTGATTTGTAAGTCAAATGACACTCTGAATTTAATACTATATTAGTAAGAAGCACGTTGACGATGGAAAACAGGTTTAAAAGGGCATGCTAGGGTTTTTTATGTACCATTCAAACACGCCACAGGGAATGACAAATCTGTGATTTTATTTTAAAAAAACACTCAAAATATAAACTGAGTTCTACACACATGTAAATAAAGAACAATGAAGGGAGGATATCAGTGTTTTGGTAAACTGTTTTAAGTAATTTCAAATTGGGGTTTTAAAAAGACAGAAAACCAGTCATAAATTAAATTGAAAGAGAGAAGTGGACTACGTACTTGATTGAATTGGACCTTCCTCGAATCTCTGGAGGGAGACTTCTGTCATGAAGCTTGTCAATAACTGCAGAAATCCGATCAGTAAAACTTTGTTTACTTTTCTTGCTTTTGGGCTTTTCTTCTTCGGATGTTTCTTTCAAAGCGAAAGAGAAAAACGCTGCATGTGGAATTCTGAAGCTCCGAGACCACGGCCTGAAGAACAGTATATGTCTGTCTGATTTCAAGCCGATTCGACCCACCGCGTCCATGAAAATAGTCCGCAGCAGAGCTTACACGCCGCTCTAATGACTGCGAGGATCAATGCAGAATTGAACTTAAGAGGCTTTGCAGCTTACCCATTATGAGGTCATTCCCAAAGAATTCCACTCTTGCCTTTCCTCGCGGCTGAAGTCGAACCCACGACGGTAATGGTAGGCATATCAACGGCCTACCACAGGGTAATGGTGTAATGGCTACTCTCAAGCTTATAATAGTGATCTCGAGTGAGCTTGGATTAAGGTAAAATATGACATTTATATTAGTAGGTGTAACATAGTGGTGAGTAGTATTTTAATAAAAGATTTGTTGTTGATTTAAAGGTGAGGTAAGAATGTATTATATATTGATAAGTTTGAGAAATTAATAAATTTTAAAGGTGAAAATGAGGTTTATTTGGGGGAGTTTATGATAAGGCTTCTTATCTATTCTATGATTGTATTTTGATTGTAAATTTGGTTTAGGGATTGTAAGAACACTTATTTGTTCTTGAAAGTTTTTGTAGTATAGTGAAAGTGCAAGTTAATATCAACAAGACTAAAATCATGATTTTCTTTAACAAAAGAAAGTAAAGTCAACATAAATTTCACTTTGAAGGCAACACTCTTGAAGAAGTTAAGGAGTACAAATATATTGGGTTTGACTTTAACAAGAAGTTAATTTGGGAGGGCTCCAGAAAAAGGATAAAAAAAAAGAAGAGAGAAAGAACTTTGGGTAGATGGAAAACATTGTATGCTCTTCAAAATATATTTAAAGAGGTTGAACTTTGGGACTAGAAAACTATCTAGGTTCTTTTTGGTCATTTAATGATCCCAATTGTGCTTTATGGATGTGAATTATGGGCTAGCAACACTTCGATTTCAAAGTGGAAACAAATTGAGAGAATTCAAAAGCGCTTGATCACAAACAAGTTTAAGATTAAAAGTTTGGTTAATTATGATATTTTGTTGATTGAAGTGGGGACAATCTCTACTGAAGCAATTGTTATGATGTGTCTCATAGATTATTTTAAAAAAATTGAAAACATGGAAACAAGTGGATGGTCAAACGTTGTTTTCACTGATAATATGGGTAAAAGAAAGAATACTTGGATGAGACAAAACAAAAAATGGATGAGTAAATAGGATATATATTTAAATCCATGCCCCATCGACAATAAAGAGGTAAAAGCTTTTGTTTTAGATAAACTTAGCAAGCATTCTTGGGGTAAAGTGTTTGGGAGAGAAAAATACTATATTGAGGAGTTCAATCCCATTTGTGGTCTTTCTCAAAAAGCATACATAAAAGCTTGCATCTCCTGGACAACCAAAATTATTCTTGTTAAATTAAGAACTAACTGTCAACAACTTCGTTGTAAAACTAGGTGGTGGAAACGACCAAAAGAAAATTGGGAAGAAATGGTGTGTGTTCTTTGCACTTTCAGGGCAGTTGAATCTAAAAGATACTTCATTTTGGATTGTGATGCTTATAGAGACACCAGGAGCAATTATGTTAATGTCTTGACAACCATGTCATGGTAGAGTCTTTTCAACAAGTGGCTCTTGAGAAATTGGGGGAGCCCATCATCATCTTGCATAGAAAAATAATGAAATTGCATAAAATAAAGATTGTAAGATTTACTATCTCATATGCTATTTAATGTGTATCATCACAAACATTAAAAGTTCTTCTTCTTCTTCTTCTTCTTCTCCTCCTCCTCCTCCTCCTCCTCCTTCTTCTTCTCCTCCTTCTGTATTTGACACACAATTAAAAGAAAGTCAAAAATAATAGATGAGGATGACACATGAGTAGTGCTTGGTGTGGCTGCATCAACATCAATTTCCTCTTCTACTACCTTCATCTCTTCTTTTCCTTTTTTCCCTCAGCTTCTAAACAGAGATGCCAAAGTCTTTAGCCAAGTGCTCAACTTGTTTACTGATTTTCCTTTCTCTAGTTGCCCCATTAACCTCCAAATGCACCTTAAGACTCTTTTCTTTATATGTAATGAACCTTTCTTCATTTGGATCAACAAGTTTCTTCAATATAGGCTTCAATAATATGAGCATCAACCTCATATACCATGAGCATGACCCATGTGTTGGTTTGTGGTGACTGATCAAGCAAGTACTGTACACTTTTTTGGAATTCATGGGGTTTGGAGAAATGACCTGAAATTTTTTTTGGTTAACTCGTCAAGCATTTTTTGGGTTGACTCATCAAGTATTTCCCTAGGTTGGCTCATCAAGCATCTCCCTAGGTTGACTCGTTAAGCAATTTTTAGGGTTAGGGTTTTTCTACAAGAAAAATAGTGTTAGGGTTATGACTTGTTATAGTGAAGAAGTATTGTAGCATTTGTAGTGGTATTGATCTATAAGGGATCGTTGGTTGTAATCAATTAAAATTACTAAATAATAAAATTGGACTCTCTATTTGGTGGACGTAGCCCAAGATTGGGTGAACCATATTAAATTTGTGTATTCTTGTTCTACTTATGTGTTTTTTATTCCTTTACATTATTGGTTATATTTGCATGTAACTGTTAAATTTATATCTTATATTCCTAACAAGTAGTATCAGAGCGGGTTGTTTTCAGTTATCCTCTGCAGGAAGGTCTCAAGGTTGATTGGGAGTCTCATGGTTAAGTGAGAGTAATGGTATACAAGGGTAAGATGAAGGTTGAGAAGTTTAATGGTCATAACTTTCATTTATGGAAAATGAAGATGGAGAACTATCTCTATCAGAAGGATTTATGGCATCTATTGGGAGGAATAAGCAAGAAAGTTGCAACTATGTCTCAAGAGGATTGGGATATTTTGGATAGAAAGGCACTTGGGAGTATTTTTTATGCCTGGCACAATTGATGGCATTTAATATCACAAAAGAGAAGACAACTGAAGAGTTGATGAAAACCCTAGCGAAGTTATATGAAAAGCCTTCTGCTTCGAATAAGGTATTTCTCATGAAGTGTTTATTTAATATAAAATGGTAGAAGGCGGGTTAGTTACTAATCATTTAAATGAGTTTAATATGGTTACCAGCCAATTATCTTTTGTCAATGTCAATTTTGATGAATAAATTAGGGCTCTTTTGATTCTGTGTTCTTTGGCTGAAAGTTGGAATGGCTTGGTAATGGTTGTTAGTAACTTTGTTTCTAGTTCAAATACCCTAAAATTTGATGATGTTGTTGATGTTATTCTAAGTGAGGTAATTTGTAGGAAAAGCTCAAGTGGATCAACATCAGGTAGTGTTTTGAATGCAGAAAGTAGAGGCAGATCAAATGAGAGAGGAAGCATTTCTAGAAGTCGTGAGAAATCATGAGGAAAATCAAAAGGCAAGAGGTCTCAATCCAGAGGAACAAATGATTGTTGGTACTATTGGAAACAAGGTCATAGGAAGAAATATTTTCCGTCTCAGAAGGTTAAAGGAGACAAACAAGAAGGCAGATGTGATAAGTAATAAATTTGAACATGATGTTTTGCTTCTCTCCCTTGAAAATGATGATGATTCATGGGTTCTAGATGGCCTCATTTCATGTTGCGGACCATAGAATTTATTTTCTTGATTATGTCCAAGGGGATTTTGGGCTGGTTTATTTGGGAGATAATGAACCCTGTCAAATTGTTGAGAAGGGAAGAATTTGTTAGAATAACTGAGAGGGGGGATGAATCAATGGCCTTAAAAATAATTCTAAAAGATCCAACCAAAAAAGTTATATCTCAAATATAATACCCTCAATTATCTTACAGTCCATCAAGATGTATGCCATAAGTAATCTTAACAAATATAAACTGCTCGGTAAGATATATTGTTTATCTTTTCTAGACTTTACCGAGTAGCAGCAAATAAACTTAGTTTTAACTGACCAATTCAGTTTCAATAATGTGTAAAACAAAATATCAATGCAATGAAACATATACATATTTGACATATAGATTTTAACGTGGAAACCCAATATGGGAAAAACCACTTGGGACCGGTAACCCAAAATATTTTCACTCTTCTGAAGTGAGCTCGGTGAAGAGCCAACCCTGTTAAAGGTTACAATACACGCTATTAAGTGCGACCTTGTTAGAGGATTTAAAACCAACATTTTGTATTTTGACCTAGCACTCACTATGTTGTCAATAAGAAAATCTTTTGATACTCTTGAGTATCTCAATAAATAAGGACTGTTAAATCCCACTCGGTTAAGAGATTTTTTGAATCAGTGGTTAAACTGATACAGTAAATGATTTGTTTGAAATAAAACTTTAACTTGCAAATATTCAGATCTATTGTTAGTCCAATAATACCTCTCTGATCACTATACACTTCAGTTCCTTTTCTTTCTTTCTTTGTTCTGCTCGGTGAATGCTCTGTCCTTTGTTGCTCAGTGTCTGCAGAATTCCTTGGCTCTGTTCTTCAGCTTGTATGATCAAATCTGTATGAAGATTTCTTTCTTCACACAAAATATATTCAACATTCCTTCTTTTATTATGAATTCCTTGTCTCTTTATATAGACATGATTAGCTGCTCAATCTCCTTGTATTTTTCATAGATCACTTCTTGATCCGTAAAAATCATCATGCTTTTCTTTATCTCGTAAATCTTTGCTTAGTTTTATTCCGTAAATATCTCCTTGATATTTGTGAGTAAAACGTGCTTTAAATCTCCTTCTTGCTTTAGTTTAACTGATCATTGATAATAAAACAATCAATCAGTCAATCCCTGAATATAGCTCTGCCAGCTAAGCAATTTTGTCATTCTTTAACTCGGGTTCTGCTTGGTTATCAACTTCAGTTATCCTCAGTAATTAGCTCTTGCTGGGTAACACTTACTCGGTTACTGCGGTGCTTGGTATACACTGTGAACTACTCAGTGTTCACTGTCACTTGGTGTTCATTGTCACTCGATGTATACAGACCTTTTAATTTTTACCGACCACATATTCTCTCCCTTTGTGTTGTTCTTCTCTTTGATGGATATTTCATTGAATCTTTCTCTCCCTTTGTGATTGAATCTTTCTTTCTCCCTAATGGATATTTCATTCTTTCTCTCCATCATCATTGGATATTTCATTGAATCTTCATCTCCCTTTGACAATAATGCCAAACAAAATATATATAGCTTCGTAGTAGCCAACAATATCTCTGGTGTGTGGTTCAGATAAGTACCTTTAGTGTACTGATATGTCATTGCAATCCATATCTCTGCTTGCATCAACAAAATTAATCTTCTATTAATATGTAGGTTGATGCAACCTCCTAGTCATCTTAGTGACCAGTAGACATGGGACAAACCCCTAGTCTATTCCTCAATTATTCAAATGTATCTTTTGGCAATGGTATTTTGAATATGTCTGCTAGTTGTTCTTTAGATTATACATATTCTAGTACTACCTATTTCTCTTGTACTTGTTCCCTCAAGTAGTGATACTTAATAGCTATGTGCTTTGTCTTAGCATGCATCACATGGTTCTTTGAAATGTTTATAGCACTTGTATTATCGCAATAGATAATTATTGGGTCGATAATTTCCTCATTCATACCTTTTAGCAATTTCTTGATCCATGCAATGTTAGAGTAATTTGCAGCAGCAACTACATATTCTGCTTCTACAGTTGATTGAGATATGCATCCTTGCTTTTTACCTATCCATGTGATAAGTTTGTCACCCATAAAGAATTCTCCTCATGTAGTGCTTTTTCTATCATCTATGTTTCTAGCCCAATCAACATCAGTATAAACTTGTAGCTCAAATTTGTCTTCTTTATTGTACCACAAACCATAGTCTTCAGTATTCTTCAGATATCTTAAAATTCTTTTAACAGCAGTCATGTGTGATTCCTTAGGGTTAGCAGAGAATATTACAACTATACCAACTGTATGTGCTATAACAGGTCTAGTGTGTACAACATACATTAGTTTACCAATCGTAGATCTATATAAAGTCTGATTTACCTCGGTTGTCTTGTCTTCCTTTGTCAATCTGCATCTGGTTTCCATAGGTGTTCCAACAGGTTTGGAGTCCTCCATATTGAATATCTTCATAATTTCTTTGATGTATTTTGATTGTGTGATGTAGATGCCTTCAGCCTGTTGTAGAATCTATAGACCAAGAAAAAATTTGATCTCTCCAAACATTGACATTTCAAATTCTTTGCTCATTTCATCAGCAAATGACTTGCATAGCATATCATTACCTCCAAATATGATATCATCAACAAATATCTCAGCAATCAAAATCTTATCATCAGTATCTCCTTTCAAATACAGATTAATGTTGTCACTTGTTCTAACAAATCCAATACTAATGAGATAAGAGTGAAGTCTTTCATACCATGCTCTCGATGCTTATTTCAATCCATACAAGGCCTTTGTGTAGTTTACAAACCATGTTCCTCTTGTTAGGATCAACAAACCCTTCAAGTTGTTCAATGTATACCTCCTCTTCTAGTATTCCATTCAGAAATGCAAATTTAACATCCATTTGGTATACTTTGAATCCTTTAAAAGCAGCATAAGCAAGTAGAATTATTACTCCTTCTAGTCTAGCAATGGGTGAAAAGGTTTCTCCATAGTCAATAGCTTCTTCTTGAACATACCCTTTGCATACTAGTCTTGCTTTGTTCCTTATGACTTCTCCATTCTCATTAATTTTATTTCTGAAAATCCATTTGGTGCCAATGACATTTTTTTCACTCAGTCTAGGTACTAATGTCCATGTTTTATTATTCTCAATCTCTTCAATCTCTTCATTCATCGCACTAACCCATTCTTGATTCTCAAGTGCAGCATTAACAAATTTAGGCTCAAAATCACAAATCAAACATCTATTGTTAAGTGACTTACTTCTTGTTCTCATTCATGCTCTTTTGTCCCCAATGATCTGTTCCTATGGATGGTGCCTTCTAACATATTTAGCAAGTACAAGTTTAGATCTTTGTTCTTCATTTTGATCTTCATCGCTCGGTTCAGCATTGTGAGCATTTTCCTGATTCTCAGTGTGTGCAGCATGTTGCTCGGTTGCATTATTTTGTTGCTAGGGAAAGGTGTCAGTTTCTTCAATGTGGAAAAATCTGTTGTAATCTTCAGGTTCCTTTCTATTTTCCTCATCATTTTTCTTAGCAAATTCATCCACTTTAACATTTGCACTCTCAATGATTTTGTTAGAAGATTTGTTCAGACATTTATAAGTTTTTCTTTTAGTAGAATATCCTAGAAATATTTCTTCATCACTTTTAGAGTCAAGTTTTCCATTTCTATCATCTTTCAGTATATAACATTGACTTCCAAAAATTCTAAAGTAACTTAGATTTGGTGTGTATCCATACCATAGCTCATAAGGTGTCTTATTTGTTTCTTTCTTTATTTGAACTTGGTTCAATGTATAGATAGCAGTACTTACAGCTTCTCTCTAGAATGTTTGTGTGATGCCTTTTTCAATCATCAGTGTTCTGGCACAATCAACAATTTATCTATTCCTCCTTTTAGCAATTCCATTTTGTTGTGGTTTCCTCGATGCAGAAACTTGTCTTGTAATCCCATGCTCATTACAAAAGTTAATGAATTCATCAAAAATAAATTCTCCTCCTCTATCTGATCTTAAACATTTCATCTCTTTTCCACTTTGTTTTTCAACTTTAGCTTTATAGCATTTGAACATCTTAAATGCTTTAGATTTGTCTTTTAAGAACATGATAGTCATCATCATAGAATAGTCATCAACAAATATAATAAAGTATCTATCACCATAATATCTCTTTGTTCTTATTGGTCCACATAAGTTGGTATAGACTAACTCCAGAATAGCATTAGATGTGTAGGTTTTTCTCTTGAAACTAGTTTTTTTATTTTTCCTATTTGACAATTCTTGCACATAACATGGTCAGACTTTGAAATACTCGGAAGCCTCTCACTTTTCTTTTCTTACTTATCTTAACCATGTTGTCAAAATTCACATGACATAACCTTTTATGCCACAACCAAACGTCTTCATTTCTAGCTAATAAACAAGTGGTCTCAATATTATCAAGATAGAATAAGTTACCTTTTGTTTGTTCACCAGTACCGATCAACTTTCATGTTCCATTAAAGATCATTCCCTTTTTGTTCTCAAATGCAACTCGGTGTCCTATGTTTTTCAGTTGTGAAACACTCAACATATTATAGTTAAGTCCTTTCACCCAATATGCATTTTCACATCTGATCAATTTATTCAACATGATGGTACCTTTTCCTTCAACTGGGAAAGGTGAGTCATTACCCATCCTAAATAATCCACCATTATAATATTCAAAAGTTTCAAACTTTTCTTTATCTCCAGTCATGTGATGAGTACAGCCACTATCAATAATCCAGACATCATTTTTGATAACTTCATATATGAGTGTTGTTTCAACATACCTTTATTCTTCATCTAAATCATCCTTCATAGCAACAAATACTACCTCAATATTGTCATCAGAATCAGTATCATAATTTTCAGCTTTGTTCTCAACCAGGTAACAAGCCTTATTGCCTTTGTCCTTGTAATCTTGGTTATCTCTTCTGTCAGAGTATTGGTGCCTTCTTTAGTCTCGGTCATCACTTCTGTCATACTTATTTTCATAAGATCTGTCATTGTCTCTTTCATCCTTTCTCTTGTTAGGGCATCTAGCAACAAAATGTCCAATTTCTTTGCAATTAAAACAGACCAATGGTAATTTACCTTTATATTTTCCTTTACCTCTATGTAATCTCCTAGCCATTAGTGCTTCAAGTTCATCAAGTTCTTGCTCATCACTATCATTTCTCATAGTGTGTTTGTTACTAGATTTGCTTATTTTCAGAGAAGACTTGAATGCATAATCAATAATAGGTAAGACACTGTTGTCATAGTTGTTCATCTCAAATGAAATAAGTCTACCAATCAAACTATCAAGAGTAAAATTGTTACTAGCTAATGCTCTCATTTCTTGAATTGCAGATATTCTAATAGCATAAACAGGCACTAAGGTTCTCAGAATTCTAATTACAATTGTTCCTTCATCAAGTACTCCTCCTACTCCACAGATATCATTAACAACTTCTTTGATTCTGTCATTGTACTGAGTGATGTACTCTCCTTCTTTCATTCTCAGGTCATCAAACTTTCCTCTTAGGCTTTCAGCTTTAGCTCTCAGCACATTGGCATCTCCTCCATGTACTAGTTGGATTTTGTCCCACATTTTCTTTGTAGAGGTGCATGATTTCACATCTTCAAATTCAGCATCGGTTAGTGAAGAAGCAATTTCTATCATCATAGAATTGTGTTCATGTTTCTCTCTCAATTGATCAACAGTCAAAGGTCCAATAGGTGCAACATATTCAGTATCCAAGTGTTTTGTAACATCATTTCCAATACCAGATAGATGAATTCTTATCCTACTTTTCCATGATGCAAATTTGTCCTTGTTCAACTTAGGCACATCCCTTTTACTCATCTTGTGTTCTTTAGCTTAAGTCCCTTTAAAATTTTCTTCCAAGCACCAAATCTTTGATACCAATTGTTAGAATAACTGAAAGGGGGGTGAATCAGTGGCCTTAAAAATAATTCCAAAAGATTCAACCAAAAAACTTATATCTCAAATATAATACCCTCAGTTATCTTACAGTCCATCAAGATGTATGCCATAAGTAATCTTAACAAATATAAACTGCTCAGTAAGATATATTGTTTATCTTTTCTAGACTTAACCGAGCAGCAGCAAATAAACTTAGTGTTAACCGACCAATCTAGTTTCAATAATGTGTAAAACAAAATATCAATGCAATGAAACATATACACATTTGACACATAGATTTTAACGTGGAAACCCAATATGGGAAAAACCACCTGGGACCAATAACCTAAAATATGTTCACTCTTCTGAAGTGAGCTTGGTGAAGAGCCAACCCTGTTAAAGGTTACAATAGACACTGTTAAGTGTGACCTTGTTAGAGGATTTAAAACCAACAATTTGTCTTTTGACCTAGCACTCACTATGTTGTCAACAAGAAAATCTTTTGATACTCTTGAGTATCTCAATACAATAAGGACTATTAAATCCCACTCGGTTAAGAGATTTTTTGAATCAATGGTTAAACTAATACAATAAATGATCTGTTCAAAATACAAATTTAACTTGCAAATATTTAAATCTATTGCTAGTCCAATAATACCTCTCTGATCAATATACACTTTAGTTCATTTTCTTTCTTTCTTTGTTCTGCTCGGTGAATGTTTTGTCCTCTGTTGCTCGGTGTCTACAGAATTCCTTGGCTCTGTTCTTCAGCCTGTATGATCAGATCTGTATGAAGAGTTCTTTCTTCACACAAAATATATTCAGCATTCCTTTTTTAATTATGAATTCCTTGTCCCTTTATATAAACATTATTAGCCGCTCAATCTCCTTGTTTTTTTCGTAGATCACTTCTTGATTCGTAAAACTCGCCATGCTTTTCTTTATCCCGTAAAGCTCTACTTTAGTTTTATTCCATAAATCTCTCCTTGATAACTGTGAATAAAACATGCTTTAAATATCCTTCTTTCTTTAGTTTAACTGATCATTGATAATAAAACAGTCAATCAACCAATCCCTAAATATAGCTCTGCCAACTAAGCAATTTTATCCTTTTTTAACTCTAGTTTTGCTCGGTCATCAACTTCAGTTATGCTCGGTAATTAGCTCTTGCTCGGTAACACTTGTTCGGTTATTGTGGTGCTCAGTATACACTGTGAACTTCTCGGTGTTCACTGTCACTCGATGTTCACTGTCACTTGGTGTATACAAACCTTTTAAGTTGTACCAACCACATAAATATTGTCTCTTCAGATCTTCAAGGTTATGAAAATATGTTATGAACAATAAAACCATATCAAGTTGACATCAATGACAATACAATACATTAACTGATTTAATGTCTTGCATTCACTTTTGCAGCTCAGTGATAATCAACTTATCATCTTCAAACATTCAATCAGTTATATTTCATCAATTAGAATTAAGCTTAAGTTACAAAATGGGAATCATTGGCTACTACAAGAGCTAAGGCACGTTTCAAGGCTGAGTAGGAATTTAGTTTTAGTAGGGCAGCTAGGTGATGAAGGTTACACAATTACTTTTAATGATAAAAATGGAAGGTTTCAAAAGGCTCCTTAGTAGAAGAAAACAGTGTGAAAGTAGGCACTTTATATATTTATACAAGTCCTATTGTTCCTTATACTTTAATTGTTACAGAGAAAAGTCAATGTTCAGGAATAGTTGTTGCAGATGAGCAATTAGAACATGAAACAATCGATGTGGATTCTGAAACAACACTATGACACAATAGGCTTGGGCACGTGAGTGAAAAGGTATAAGATTACTTCATTCAAATAAAGTCTTACTAGGTCTAAAATGTGTCAATATGGATTTCTATGAAAGTTGTGTGTAGGGAAAACAAAAGAGAGTTAGTTTTGTGAAGACTGGGAAAGAAAAGAAAGATGAGAAATTAGAGCTTGTTCATATAGATGTATGGGGCCCGGCTCAAGTATCTTCTCTTGGTGGCTCTCTATATTATGTTACATTCATTGATGATGCAACTAGGAAATTATGGATTTATTTCCTCAAGCAGAAATTTGATGTATTTGAAACTTTTAAAAAATGGAAAAGCTTGTTGTAGAATGAGACTAATAAAAGACAAAAATATCTCATATCTAATAATGATGGTGAGTATTCCAGAAAATAATTTGAATATTATTGTTCTTGTAATGATATTCATAGGCAGAAAACAATTCCAAGGATTCCACAAGAAAATGGAGTAGCTGAACGCGTGAATAGGACAATAATGGAGCGTGTGAGGACTATGAGGTTGCATGTTGGGCTACCCTTAAACATGTGGGAAAAGGTTCTAAACACTACTATTTATTTAATTAATAGAGGTACCTCTACTCCTTTGGGTTGTGGTATTCCAGAGGAAGCATGGACAAGTAAGAAGGTGAGTTATAGTTTTCTCAAAACCTTCGGTTGTGAAGCATTTGCACATATAGATTCTGAAAATAGAACCAAGCTGGAAGCTAAATCAAAGAAATGTGTATTTGTTGGATATGGAATTGATGAATTAGGCTATAGATTTTGGGATTTTGAGAATCATAAAATTGTGAGAAGCAGGGATGTCATATGCAATGAGAAAGTGTTGTACAAAGATCAGTTGCGATGCCATCAGAAGAAAGAAAATGATTATGTAGTGCTAGATGATACTCCTAAAGATGATTTTTCGATGGTTCCTCGTGATCCGCAACAAAAGAAATAAAAAATACCACAAACTCTAGTGAATGTTAGACGATCTTCAAGGATAAGTAGACCTCCTGACAAATTATCTTTCAACCTGTCACCTCACGGCATCTTATTCTCAAATACATTGCCAAGTATGCATCTAAAGCTGAAAAACAAAATGAGAGTTGCGTTGATATGTTGGAAACAATCTATTCTAATGAAAGCCTACAAGATCATTCCATAAAATTATATCAGAATTTCATGGCCCAACTTGTTGCTAGGAGAGAGACATTAATGCACAAGAAACTTGTCATATGCTACAAAAATCGCCTCTCTTTGTTTTCAACGGACAATTTATATCATTGAATGTTGGTAAAAATATTTTGCGCCACCTAAAGAACACAAGCCATGAAAATGAGATACAATCTAGCTACATCCAAGCCTACTTGCAATGTCCACCTCACTTAGAACTAGTTACACTAGTTTAATCAACAAGATCTTACACATATGTTGCTAGTCGCAAAGGATGCAAATGATGTTATAGAAAAGCAAAGCAATAGTCCAAGTCTTTCCCAAGTTTTTTCTATTCCAGAAGAAGACTCCAAACAATGAGACATTCTATTGGAGCGATCTGCTTCTATACAAACATTTTTGAGAAATAGACCAAGATATTGGCCTAACCAAAGAAGAAATCATTAGTAACTAGAAGCACTTGAATACACAAAACTATAATGTATGGCATGTTGATCGTACAAATCAAATTGAAGTTGTCTTTGAAGATGAAAATGGTTCTGATGGTGAGGTGGATAGACCCAACATTGTACCAATGAATGAGTGGGAGTTATTGTCCTAAATGGGTCTTGCTAATAGTGTCAACTCAAATGAACTCTACATTTTGGGCAAGCGTGATTTTGACAACACTAACAAATGGGAAGAAAACAATGTTCCTTCGCACTTGCATGAAACTACAATTCAATTTGCACATAGGAACATGTTGTCTCAACAACATATTCATCCCATCACTAATATTTACAACCAAAACTATAGTCTATCACCTCAATAATAAATAGCCCTTTCTCTCATTAAGGACCACTCCATATATAATTGTGCAACAAAACCTTTGTACATGGTCGTAACTAATTAATTACATAATAAATTCACTTCATAGATGCAAATCGAAAAGACTACATCAACTCCTTGTTCGCGCTCCAACAGGAATCACAACATTTAATATACAAGCATCAACCATACATGCAGCCCTCAAGATTCCAATTAGAGAATTGAAACTACTACAAGGACTGTAAATGTTGACAACATTTCAAGAAGACATGAAAACTATACAATACATTCTCATAGATGAGATGAGCTTCATAGGCCCAAAACTATTATTGAAAATTGACAATCAGTTACGTGAAGAATACCACGACAACAAAACCTCCCCTTTGGTGGCATTTTTATAATTCTAATAGGATACCTTTCCCAACTCCCACCTATTATGGATAAACATATATATGCATCACATGCACTTGCAAGAAATCTATGGTACAAATTTTGTACTACTGTAACGTTGCATATAATTTTTAGATAGGAGGGTGATGATCCAATTCAAATTTAAAAATTTCAAGCATTACAAAATGCGCGTAACGCAGAACCAACAGAACATGATTGGCAATTATTAATGACGGCACAAACAAGAATCTAACTGTAATTGAATGAAAAGAGTTTGACTAAACAATATATTTATTTGCTACAAATCAACTAGTAGCACTCCACAATAGGAAAAGGCTAAAACAAATACATGTACCTATTGCACTCTATGCTACACTCAATACACAATGTCAATCCGCAGAACCTGACAATGATGACCAACTTTCACAAGAAGTCTTATTATGTAGATTTCAACATGTAATGCCTACCACAAATCTATGGATAGAAACTGACCTTGTCAATGGATCTCTTGGAGAGGTCAAAGATATTGTATATCCCTTTGGCTCTAAGCCCCCATAATTATCAACACATGTTACAGTTGAATTTGATAACTACCATGGTCCAACCTGGGATGAACAACATCCAAACCTTGTTTCAATACAATTGATAACTAAGGCAAGCGCACACAACTACCAATGACTATCACCTGGGTTATTAGTATACACAAATCACAGGGTCTTACCCTAGATAGAGCCACAATTGATATAGGTAAAACCAAAGACAAGGCCTCACCTTTACAACAATCTCTATAGTCAAATCCTTACAGTGTCTTTGCTTTGAACCTGCCTTCTCTTTTGATCGCTACTGAAAAATGAAAAGGAATCCATACAAAATTATTAGAAAGAAAGAAGAGGCCCGCCTACACTTTCTCTCACATGACACCCAGGTATGTGATGTTACTTGCACACCCTCTTTTATTGTTTTATGGTTCATTTTTTCCCTTCTTTCATTTCAGCCAAATTTCCATTGCTGACCATTTATAATTTTTCCTCTTCTACAGGTTCCCTCGCTTGATGAAGAAGCATAAACAAAAAAAAATGCAACAACATTTATATTTGTGTTCCAGTCATTTCAATGCTACATTTTTTTGGGAAATCCAACATACAAACATAGTCATGCAATATTGTAATTTTAATTCATCCTAAGTGGATGTTTCTCCGTACAATACTTCATTCTACAACAGAACATCTTGCTACAATAGCACTTGAATACACTTCCTTCTATTATTAAAAAATTCAAATATGCTTTTACATCAACTTGTAGATAAATAAGTGGTGTAGTGTTGTAAATTGTATAGTTTTTAAATTCTATGAGAGGCACTCCAGTCTTAAAATGTTGAAGTACATGCTTTGTTTGTGACTATATATCCTCTCCTTCAAGTACCAAGTTGCATCTATGGAAGTTGTCACTGCTATAGTTGTAGATTGAGATGAATATTAAGGTTTGCCAGCTTCTTGGATTTATAGACTCAAGTATCTTTATGTTGTTTTATTATTCTATAATTTTAGTTTGTGTTATGTAAGGAAAAGTTTATTCCCTCCTAAGCTTTACTACATTTCATCTTTCTTGTATCTATAGTTCAACTATGCTCTTCCTAGGCTCTATTGTTGGAATATGTAAACAACAATGCATGCAGGATGCAGTTATTTCAGCCCAATGACATGCAGACAACTATGTTTTCTTTATGCAGATTTTGTATTTATTTCCATCCATTTTTGTTTGAAAAATAACCTTTGTTTCCTAGTGTGTTTTTGTTTATACTTGTTGTGCTTGTTTTTACAAATAGAACATTTTTTAATGTGTTCAAATTTATTTAAATGCTACATATTTTGGGTTATGCCTTCAAAATATACAGGTTGCCTAAACTTTAACTTCAAATCATCCAAAGTGGATGTTGCTAAGTACAAGACTTCCTTCTACAATGACACATTTTTGGAATAGTGCTTTCACCTCTACAACCTATTGGCTTACCCCTTGCACCTTCTTTCGATGAAAGTGATAGTTTATCTAAATTCTTGTCAATGAGGATGAGCTCAAGTGCTAAAACCATTGACATTTCCAAAGCACAAAGCAATCAGGTGTTGTGACCTACCCTTACAAATGACATCTGTTGATAATATTGGGTGATCGAAAGTGAAAATAAGATTTAATGCATAAAACATATATTTAGAGGGAACTAAATTCTCAATAAAATAATAATAAACTATGTACATGATTTAGAATTTTTTTTTAAAAATAGTTACAGAGGAATATTAACTACCGTACCAAATTTAACTGGCCACTACTAGAAATGACAGATTAAAGTGTAACAACATAATTGAAGGGTAAAAAAAGAGGCCAAATATAACTTGATAAGTAAATAGTAATTTCCCTAACTATTGATCATAAAAATAAGTTGTGACAACAATATAGGTTTGTGCCAGCAATGTGGTAGTGACATAATGCCTCAATATGGCTGGTGGATGATTCAAACCATGTAGATACCGCAAATATTTTTTATATTCTTCTAGCACTACTTTGTGGGCTTATTCATATCTACTTCTTGTGATCATAACAATGTTGACAACAAAGGAATAAGAATGCTCTTAATAAAATAAAATAAAAAAATTAAAGGTGGAAGAGGCCTCACCTTCAATGGTGTAGGATCAAATTTTTGCAGTCGATTTCTTTTTTCACAACTTTCATGTACATGAAAACACTAGATTACTCTTTGTATAATGACATTGCCCAACTCTTGAGAGAAGAATCTATACGAATGAGTGTATCAAAAATGGTAATTGCGTTTAAATATTTATAGAGCTTTGCCTAGCCCCCATTATGAAATCTTGATTCAACCAAACACAAGAAAATGTCAAATGGCAAGCAGATTTGAAATACCCATGATGATAGATTATGACTGCACACAATGGAGAATCACACATTTATTTAGTATAGCTTGGAACTGGGTTTTAGTGTATGGTCAATTTGAATAATTTGGTTTCAACATCTCACTAGCACCAATCAACATTTTGAGCAGTTTGAGAGAAAAGTTTGAAGGGCGCAATGGTGTGAGGATCATGGACAGAGCATTAGTGGTTTTTGTCCAATTATCCAGTCATCATATAACTAGTAAGTTCTTCAAATGGATATTCATATGATTAAAATGGTTCTAGGAAAGCTGTCATTGTGGGGATGTTCTTAAACTTAGTATATTAGATTTGATCAGATGATTGTGTAAACTTATTGTCTATATTTTAAATCCTCAGAAGTTTGATGAAGCTTGAGACATTTATTTTACATAAAATAGAATGCAAGCATTTTGTGGTCTTTTAAAAAGGGATTCGTTATTATTTCCTTGTTTGGATTCAAAACAAATTGGCATCTTCGTGACAAAGCAATTGATTTGTTTGATGGAGCATGTGTAAATGTGAGAGTCTAGTAGTCTTATTCTCATCATCAATAAAAGTGTTAGAAGTTTGAATATTTCATGTTTGTTTTTCTTATCATCATTGCTTCATTTTTTTTTACCGTAGTACAATTTTAGATTTCTATAAAAAAAAATTAGCAAAAAATGATTTGCATATATTTATTTTTATTCTGTATTTTAAATTATTCTACTAATTTTTAATATTTCATAACACTCTGTTAAATTCATCAAACGACCAACTTTGAAATATTCCTAAAAACTCTTAATATATAAATTAATTTTTTAAGAAACCCACCTTATTATCTGAACTTAAATCACATAAATTCTCTTATAAAAATCTTCCAAAAATTCCATCTGGACCAGCAAAGATTTACCTCTTAATAAACAAAATCGTTAGGCAGGCCAATAAATTAAACAACAACCACATTTCCCATAAACAACAAGAACCCTAAAAAATATTTAATTTTTTACAAAAGATTTATAACTGAAGGGAAGTGGGAGACACAACAATAATAATTAGATATTATTTAGTGGAAAATCATGTCGTAATAATTTAATTCATCAATAAGGACTATTGTTTTATGACTGCCTGTTTTATGTTTATTTTGATTCTATTTTGTGGGTGTCCTAGCATGTAACCATTTAAAATTAAAGAATCACAAGTTTAATTTTTCTTCATCATCTCCCAGGTTATTGCAAATCGTGTTGCTGAGATTCTTGGGAAAGCACGTGGTGAGAAATTTGTACATCCAAATGATCATGTCAATAGGTCGCAATCTTCAAACGATACATTTACCATTGTAAGTGAATTTTAAATTGGTATTTATACTGTAATGGTTATATATTTTGTTTGACTATCTTATTAAAGCTTTGTTGATAATAAAAGCATATTTGACTTTCGCACTAATTTAGTAGTCCATCTGCAAAATATGTAGATGAAATGTATATCTATTGGATGTTGAATACTTAATTACAGGTAAAAAACCTGATGATTGAATTTGCTACATAATAGACAATGTCTATCTTGCAAATGGTTCTTTGTTTTAAAATCATGAGTTAGAATCATTACTATAATTAGAGTTCAATAGTCAACATTATACTTAAATCTCTGTGGTTGGTTTTTGTGTGCTTGTACTCTTTATGAAAATGACTTTGTTGTGGTCATTACAAGTCATTTTATGTTTTCATGCTCTTTTAATTGAAATTGGTTGAAATCCTGACAGGTTATGCACATTGACGTAGAAGTTGAAATGAATTCAAAATTCATACCAAACTTGAAGCAACTACATGTTGCATT
This sequence comes from Thuja plicata, assembly GCA_018584345.1. Classification (NCBI taxonomy): domain Eukaryota; kingdom Viridiplantae; phylum Streptophyta; class Pinopsida; order Cupressales; family Cupressaceae; genus Thuja; species Thuja plicata. The sequence goes on from MU224858.1 coordinate 7,722,626, forward strand.
GGATGCAAAGGTACAAGGTCTGCCTAGTCAAAAGATATTTTGCAGTTATATATGTATACTTTTTGGATCAGATGGATTTGTGTGAATTGGTCTGGACTTTTTGATTCCTGTAGAAATTTAATTGATTTTCTTTTCTGAAAATTATTGAGTTTCAATTTTTGTTGACCTCTTGAACGAATCGAATGCTAGTGCAAGTATCAATTTTAATGCTAGTGCCAGTTTCTGAACTTATATCAAGGCTAAGGAGTATAATTATCTATAGCATTCTCTATAATTATTTTTCTTTGTTAATGATTTTTGTATATATGAGTAACATCATTTGATTAGTTATTTCATATTCTTGCACTTCTTTTCTATCTTTTAGACTACAAGAGAAACATGAAGAATACAGGATGGTTCTTGTTCTTTTGAATCTTTTCTATCTTTTAGGCTACAAGAGACACATGAACAATAGAAGATGCTTCTTGTTCAGTTGAAAAACATTGCTAGACGATTGCATCTACAAGTGGTCATTCTAGATATGGCACGCTGAAAACATTACACCTCCAACATGTTCAAAATGAAATATTTCTTTCTAGTTGTTTTCATAAAAATATGTAGCCAAATCAAGGAGCTCTTGTGCTACACCATTAAACTTGGTGGAAATGTTTAGTATAGAGGAATTTGGGCCAGTTTAAGTACTGAACTATGAGGCTCTAGTGTTTGGGAAATTAGTGTCAATATTCAATAATGGTTATGCCATTTCTATGATATGTTTTTTGTTGTTGTGGAGGAACTCCCACATCAGTTTCTAAGATACAGAACATTGAAGACAATTACAATTAATATAATATTTTTGGTCAAGTTAGTTTGTCATGCTACTTTGTTGAGTGTTTTGTAAGAAACAAAATATTGGAAATAATTATGGAGAATATTGTATTATTTATGTTTGAAAACATTGAATTTTGAAAACCACACTAAAAATATATTTAAAATAACTCTTTTTAAGTACTTTTTTGCATATTGTCTCTAGATAGACAATAGTTGAGATTTAAAGACATATCATCTCTCTAGAGAAAATAGTTGGGATTAAAGAAATATTGTCTCTAAAAAGATATAAGAACTTATTTTGCATATTGTCTTTACAAGACATTTTTTTAAGACAATCAATTGAGACGCTTGTTTAAAGACAATTTTTGAGATAGTATGCAACTTTTTTGTCTCAAGCTAATACAATTTATACAAAAAAAAATCTTAACCCCCCCCCCCATCAACCCATGGAAGCCCATTAACAGGCCCCTAAGGTATAGCTATCTTAGTTTTTGTTGTAAATATTGTATAGACTTCCCACTTGATTGATAAACTATAAAAGAATGATTTATGTATCTAAAGATCACATTTTAACTATGCAATACCTTTGTAATCATAGGATACAACTTGTATCCTTTTATGCTTTCACCACAACTAGTGAAATACATTTTACTACATTATAATCTAACTTTTACCTCTTCCCCTTGGGCACATGCACATATTCCTCACAACTAAATACTCAAAGATGTTGAAGTTAGTACTTTCTAATTGTCCAAAACTTGAAGGTGGTTTTCACAATGAGTGATAATGAAGGATGCCTATTAATTAACATATAGTGCTTCTTGTCTCTTCCCAAAAATTGTTCCAAGATAGCCTCATTGACCATACTCCTTGCACTTTCCATCAATGACTTGTCCATGTGTGCTACAACTTTATTTTGTTGAGAAGTGTATAGAGTGTTCTAATGTTACGAACTATTTACTATTCTCTTTACAAAATCGTTTAATTTTTTTCAAACAATATTTTGTATCTGTCTTTATTCTCAACACCTATATCTTTAGACTTGTCTAATTTTTTCAAAAGCCTTACACTCTTTACATTAAGTAAAGACCCCATATTTATGCTTGAGAAAATAGACACATCATTTTGGAGAAATAATTTAAAAAGAAAACATATTATATGGATTTTTCTAATGAAGGCACATTTGCACAACCAAACACATCACTATGAACAAGATCTAAGTTCCCATAAGAATTATCAAGCTTGAATTTAAAATTGAACATAATTTTTTTCTATATATACAATATTCATAAAACTGGAGATCAAGAGAATAATAAATTAGCTCCCATATACCATTTATTTTTTCTTTCAAGCTCCTAGGATCTTTCTTACCAATGTGACCCATGTGTTCATGCCACAACATAGTCTTCTTAGTTGGTAGCTTAATTTATGAGGTTAGAATATGTTTATCAAGCCACACCATATTTTTGGGCCTTGATGTGGATGTGTTAATCACTTGTCTCTTTGCTACAAGTCTCATTCAACTAATATATTTTCTAGAAATTGTGATCGTGTGGTTGTAGATGCAAGAGGTAACAGTAAACTATTACACTAAAGAAAGGTACTCACATGAGGAAAGAAGAGAGTTTAACTTGAATTCCCTTTTATAACACCATGGCTCCATAAACCCACCATTAACCATCTTACACACACCACCATTGAAGATTACCTATATAGACACAATATTCATCTTTCTAACAACCAATAAGTTTTGTGTCAAACTTGAAATATGGTGAAATTTTCAAATACTTTTTGTCTTACCATCAAGGAATTCAAGATCTTGACTCAATGATGGCCAAGAGTACTCATAAAAGATTTGTCACTAGGAAAGAGCTTTCCACCACCAAAGTTATCATGGTAAAAAAATCACTCCCTATATTGGTGATACACATGGAAAGAGAGACCAAAGTTGATCATCCATGCATTTCACATGTATGTGGTAAGGATTGTGAAGAAAACATTTCATTCATCTTAAGAGCTTTAACATTTGTATGATTTTTTTCTTTCTTCTTTTCCTTGTAGTCCTTCTTGATGTGGCCCTTTAAAACTAGATTTCCAACATATCACCTTGGATTTTTTTAGGAGACTTAGATCTACCTTTTTTCGAGCTTTCTTATCCTTCTTTTCTTTTTTCAATTGAGTATCCATGAGCAACCAATGATTCTTTTGCTAATTTGGATATTTGTTTCCTCATCTCCAAGTAGAGAGAAGAGAAGTGACTACATCATCAAGTGAAAAATATAGTAGTACTTCCAATGATCATCAAGCAAAACTTAGGAACATTAAATTTTCCTAGTAAAGCTAAATGAGGCTTCTAGCTTTTTGAGCTAACATAACCCAATATTCATCCTTCATACTTGTTGCTTTATTCATGAAGACTACTCCCAAAAATCTTTATCTATCAACAAGTCTTCTATTCCATCTAGCTCAAAGTTTGTACTATTAAGTGAATCCATCTCCATTTGTGATGTACTTGCGAATTTCCAAAAAGAAAAAGTATTCACAATACAATTTGGTTACATTACAATAAATCTCAATAGTTTTTTCAATCATGGACTAAAAATAACACCAAAATCTCCAAACAAATTCCAATGGACAAGAAGTTGAAAATTTGTCTTTTCAACTAAAGTACTCCACTTTTGATCCTATGCCTTTTGTTAATGTGCAAATCCAAAATAAAGATATTATGTATTTTATTCAAGTCCACACTAAACTTCCCTTTCTCAAATCCTTTCTAATAAAACAACTATTATCCTCCTTACAAATTATCATAATTACATTTAACAACTGTCATAATAACGGAAAATTATTGCAAATTTCAAAACTAAAACTACACACAACAATGAAACACAATTAAATAAATCAATACCAATTTTTAATAGCACATTTTCCCCACGAGTAATAGTCTCATATCACAAATAAAATTGCAAATACATTGGAAAACTGATGCAAGAGCTTCAGAGGGTCATAACTTTTGACTCGGATGTGGGTTTTGGCTAAAATTTTACAGGCAAATGGTGAAGAAGAGTTAATGGCAATTTCAACTAATCTAGTTTTATTAGTGGTTGTTTCGACCTTTTTTTGGGAGCCTGAAATTTCATCTTGACCTCCAAAATTGGCTTTTTCTATTTCTTTCCAGTTTTTTGAGTTTTGTTTTTTGTAATAAATTCGAAATCGTGTTTCTGATTTCGTGGGTTAGTTGGCAATTGGTCTTGTCTTAATTGGAAGCTTTTCTTGAGAAAAATCGGGATTCATAGGATGAGTTTTGAAAATTACCAAAAATGGAAAAATTTATTTTTCTCCGAAATCTGCCAAATATGGTAATTTTCAGAATTGTAATAAGTAGGAGTTTTATTTCATTGTAGAGGTAGAGTAAGTTGGAGAAGTTTAATGAAGAATTCGAATTCTACAATTTTGTTGTACATTTTTCTGAGTAATTGTTCTTGAGGGTTTTAGAGCTACATCAAAAACCTGCACTAATACATAACCCAGCACTGAATTGACAATCCAAGATGAAAGAAACCTGTAACCCATAACATCAATTTCTCTTTAGAGAGAAGAGCAAGCATACCCCATAAAGACGATTGATAATATAGAAAAAATATTTAAATGTAAATGAACACCAGAGTATACCCCTGCCACCGGGAATTTATAATAAACTGAATCAGATAATGAACTGACTTCTAATACAAAATCCTGCAATACTAGGACTTTCTATTACAGACTGCAATATGAAAACACCATCCTAATTAGATATGCTTGAACAGATAAAGCCAGAGCAGCAATATGAAACAACCCAGAGACTAATGGTAGAAGAGCATAAAGATTCGGCATACCTCTAGACTAAAACAGATAAAGTTTGAAGCTTTGAACTAAACAAGAAAAAGCTCAAACAACCTATTTGGGACCTTCTCTTTATTCATTCTAAACTAAGAAACAATAGTTCTATGATGAACGAGGTGTGATTCGAGCTTCCAATGGATACTTCATCCACATCAACAGAGTTGGAACATCCCTGGTAAGATCAGGAGTATTCCCTTCCCTTGCAGATTCCCACTTGAATGCTTTCACTAAATTGGCAAGAGTGATGGGAACATACACATTCGACACATCTATTGCTGGGCACACGCGCTTTCCTGCTCCAAATGGAAGATATGCCATTCTCACATTTTCCATCTCATTCTTCCCCATAAATCTCTCAGGCCTGAACTCCTCTGCCTCTTTCCACACCTCTGGATCATTAGCCACGCCGTGCAGATTAAAAAGTACCACTGATTTTGCAGGAATGGTGATGCCCATTACCTTGCATTCCTTCACTGTCTGGCGGCTCACCCCAATTGGTGCAAATGATTCTTTTCTCAGCGTTTCCTTCACCACACCTTGCATGTATGGCAGCTTCCCCAGATCCTCTAAGCTCAAAAACCCACCTTTTCCTTCCTCTACTGTCTCTTCGTAAACCCTCTCTTGGATGTGAGGATTGGTTATGAGATAAGCCAGAGCCCATTCTATGGCAGTAGATGTGCTGTCTACTGCAAGAAGAAACAGCTCATACAAGTTGAAAGCTATTTCTTCATCTGATAACTTTGATTTCCTTTCACCCATTTCTTCCCCCCCTTCGCCAATGGACAACAGACAATTCAAGTAACTGCTGGGAGCTCTTTGCTTCAAGTATTCTCTGTAACTTCGAGCAGATCGAACAATGGGCAACATGAGACGCAGAACATTAGCTCTGAGAGACTTGAAGTTCCTCTCTGCTTTGATTGATGAAGGAACGAGGAATCGAGAAAAAGGAAATGAATCCAGAAACATATCTACACTTTTAGTCAGGCTCATATCTTCAGATACAAATTCTTCCAACTGGGACAAGAAACCATCGTCTTCAAAGTCCTGGCCAAAGCACAAGGGGGCAATGAAACTCATTGCCATCATCTTCAATGCATAAAAGGGCTTCACCACTCCATTCCTCTCTTTCACCTCCTTTTCTAGTTTCTTGATGAGTTTATTCACGCTTGCCTTGTGAGAAGAGCTCTGCAGTGCAATGTGGGCAGGGCTGAAAACATTGTTGTGCACAAGTTTTCTGAGCCTAATCCAATTTTGATCAACGTAGGGAGAACTGATGATGGTCTTATAAGAGGAAGAAGTGAATTGCCTGTAGTAGAGTGGGGGGCGACCAGAAAAAATGGAGGCTTGAGTGACCAAGGCCTCCCAGATTGCAGCTTGGCCGGTGAGGACAACAAGAGGGGATGGCCCAATCCAGACTGTCATGACAGGACCGCATGATTTGGCCATCTCTGTGAAGGCCGAAAGAACATTGCCTCCCTTACCCAAGTCACGCAAGTTGCCCAACAATGGCAGCCTGGGCGGAGATGGTGGCCATTCTTTCTTCTTCTCCTTCCCGCATGAGAACAAAAGATTACCCACAACAATAACTCCTGTGAGAAACACCGAAATCACAAGACCTAATTTAAGTCGATCTGGGGTGTCAAAGAAATGGAGCGCCTCAATAGAACAATCGTTTTCCATGCTACCCATTTGATCTCTAACTTGGATGGGTTTCTCTTCCTTCTTCTACCAGCCTGCTCAAATACCTAATTTAGTGCGGTAGGAACCATTTCATTATCAAACTAACCATCTAAAAGTCAGCCCCTCAAAAGGGGACACAGCTAAGCTTCAGACAAAATGCGCTATTGACCAAATTTGAAAAATTCAAAAATACTACAGATTTTTGCACAATTTTCAACATCCATTTTTCATGATCTACATATTTTATTGTCAAAAACCACAAAAAATTTGACAAAAACTTACTGTATCTATTCTCTTTAATGCATTCTATCTCGAACTTAGCCAATGCCAAAAAAAACTACATTTGATAATTTGAGAAAAATCAAATACTTCTTTATAGCCATTTTAAATCCTGGTGTTCCTCGCGTTCCATTCAGCCAGATTTTTTTTAAATCCTCGTGTTCATCGTGTTCATTATCTTATATAAGTATCATATTATTTTTATCTTCATTTATGATCTCAATCAGAAGAAATAGCGAGTATAAAGATCGCAAACGTGATACTTGCCTTGAAAGAGTTAAATAAACAAAAAAAAGTCAATGTATCGTATGGTTCCAAAGGAAAACCCAACTGGAAAAACGTCTTTGTTCTTGATGAAGCTTGCAGAACCAATTGGTGTGCCAGTTCTCTTTTTCCATAAGCGACTTCTTGGCAATAACTTCTTCACAAAGAATTCTCCTATATAATGATAGATGCAGAGTTTGTTCTCTGGAGCACTTTTGATCCGTTTTTGTTACCATTTCTTGGAAATGTCTCATCTTGATATTTGGGGCTCTATCAAAATTCTCGATAAAACTTAAAATTATTGTCAATTTAGATAGCCATGAACCCATCAATAGAATACACTTTATTATTTTATGGTTAATATTTTCTATTAAACAAAATATATTGGGTAGTTATTTATTCATATTAAACAAAATATATTGGGTAGTTATTTATTCATTTTTTTTAAGTATGATACATTTGATTATACATATAATAATATAAAAATATAGAAAAATAGTTGTATTTTAAGTTTATTTATGTAAATGATCTTTTTTATTTCTATCATGATAGTTCTATATAAACATACAATTGCTACTCCTCATGAATGTAAGATTGGGAAACAAATGCATCTCTACTCTTGGACTTGATTAGAGATATGAGGTGGAACTATATAAATACTCCCCCACCAATTTGTCTACCTCAACTATAATCTCTCTCCTTGTATTTTATGCTAGAAATGTCTAAATACAATCATACAACTATCAAATTTAAGTGTGATAATATCTAAAAATCACTATTTCCTTCGAATTGATATTTGAAGTAGAGAAAAGTCAACTTCGTGAGCCAATGATCTAATCTAGAAGTAAAGTAATTTATGGAATTAACACTTTTTTAGAGAAGTCTCAAGTATTTGTATGTTTTTTGGTATGTATATCATATATAAGATATTCTTGTAAGTTGAGTTGATAAAGATTGATGTTTGATGTGAAAATAGTTTACAAGAGTATGTTTCTTCCCATTATCATATACAACAAAGAATAAATAAATTAAGATTAAATTTATATTATTTTTAATATATGTTAAAAAAAAATTATTAAATTATATTTATATGCATGTAAATATAAAGTGATTGATATGTACCTCATGTTTAATTATGGAAAAAGTCACATTGTTCATTTTTTTTTCAAGTTGGATATATAAAAATATATATAAGTAAACACATAATAAAATACATTGCATGTATAATAGAACTAAATCAAATGATGTAACTAGTTTATGGTTGGGTTGTGAGATGTAACATTATTCTCCAACAATAGGAATGGAGCAACTCTATTACATGCACTTAATATTTGTTGATTTTAAAAGAACAAGTACTTAAAAAATGTTTAAGTAAACATATAATAAATTATTGTATGTATAATAGAATTAAATCAAATAATGCAACTAGTCTATGATTGAGTTGTGAGATGTAACATTTAGTATCCAACAACAGGAATGGAACAACTCTATAGATAATCTAGCATCCTTATAATTGATTTTTTGTTGAGCCACTTGCATTTAACACTTCACAATTTTTTGTCAAAAAAAAAAATTGAAACCCCATTTTAGAAATATTGATTTGATATTTTTGTCTTTTAATTTACAAAATTACTTACATTATTATCTTAGATTAATCTATATTGAACTTTTATTAACAATTTAGAATTTTAGAATTTTTTTTTATATTAAAAAGCAGAAAAACAAGGGTGTTGTCCCTTTACAAACAACCCAGACGGTGAAAAGCAACAGAATTACATCGGCAATAGATTTACATCAATAGTACATCAACATCACAAGGAAATACAAAATCACACACCCTAACTTTTCCATATCAAAAACAACACACAACAACTGAGCAGTACCCACAATACTAGTCTTCTCTAGAGAACTAACTAACCTATCATTAGCATTAGCATATCAAATAGAGTCTATAATAATCATCAAAATCACAATGACCAAAATACTACTAGTGTCCAACACAGTAACCATCACTATAATAAAAGTCTTAATCATTGACCACCAAGGGTCATACTAGTCTGATTATAAAATATAAACCCTAACAACATCCTATAAGTTCAAAAAAAACTGACAAGACCAGAGTTGCCACTTCTAACTATAGTGCAAAAAATTTAAAGGGAGTATCTCCCGAGTCTTTCTTTCTCCTGCATTCCTTCATCGGTATTAGAGTAACCCAGTCCTCAATAAGCAACTTTAATAGTTCCTTGTGGTCAGCTTCTTCACTATCTACATTAGCACTATCCTTCTTAAGCATGTAGAGAGTGGTGGCGGAACTATGTATGACCTTAAGTTCAAAGTGAGACACGTTATAAAATCTCTCTTTCATATTTTCCATTTTCTTTTTCAATCGATCAACCTCCTCGCAGACCGAGTCATACTTGCTACAGTCATCTTCCACCAGAGCTTTACCTTTGTCAATAACCACTGACATAACCTTAACCTCCTTCTCCATATCACATATGGGATCCCTAGAATTAGAATTAATACTTGTAGAAATATGAGAGGAGTTGTTGGCAGAGGCCGAACGGATTTCCTCCTTAATAATATTCTTCTCCTTGGACCTATTTTCACTTTCACCCCCAGCCTCAGAATCTGAGGTCTATTTAAGTTTGTTTTAATCTTTATTAGGTTTGATGGATAGTCTAATAGACCTGCGCAGAGTGCTAGTCTCCTCAGTTATCTAAATATTAGAGTCAATTTGGTGGAGGTTAAATTTAACCTTCTTTTTGTGGCTTTGGCTTTTATTTTAGGAGGGATGATCATTTTCTTGTCTTGTTTTTGCTTAACCAACTTAGAGTCTAGTGATGGATCCTGGGGTATATATTTTTGGGTAGGGTTTCTATGGCATTATTTTTTACTAGGGCCTAGGGTACCCATGATATTGGCTGAAGGAGGGTTTAAGGAGGTGGTAACTTCTTCAACAATAATAGAGCGAGGAGGACAGAAGGCTAAATGGAAATGATACAATCTGAACATAAGCCCCTAGTGTAAGATGGTATAATTCTTACCAAGGTTTTTAGCATCAATCACATCTTTCACAGTGCTCTCAAGGGAATGTAAAAGATAAAACAGAATTGAAATAGAATTGTGGTTCCTAAAATGATTAAGAAAGGGGATATGGTAGTAATAATACACCCAAAGCGCCCCTCCAAAGTGAAGTACTTCATGATCACCAAGCACACCTTGTCCCATGGCTCAGGAAATTGTTCCTAGTTGTAGCCACTGAAGAGTTTACCAGGTTGTTCATCGTCACGAAAAAAAAATTCATGTTCACCACATTCAATACTTTACTAGTTTTTTACCATTTATGACCATCCATTGAGAGACCAATAGTTTGAGCAATAACATATTTGTTAACTTCGAAGAATATGCCCACCATCAAAACCCTTCTTGCTATCCAAGAAGTAAAAAACTGCTTGGACAAACTTTCATCGTGGCCTTTCATACATTCCATAAATTGATTAATCCCTCCATCTTTGTAAATATGACAGTTCCACTGTTATTCCATTCATCAAATTTATCAGGTTCAATTCTTACGTGGTCCCCTCCCATGGCTTCCCAAAGAAGATGGATAGAATAATTATAGAGAGCAGAGCATATGAGAAGAAAAATAGAAGCGCAATTGTAAGAAAAAACCCCAACTTAAGACTTGCACTAGGAAATATCATATAATGGTGTGATAGGTGATAGAAAATTGTGTATTTATTAGACTTAGTGTATTTTCTTGTGCCCAACTCATACTTGGAAGTTCCCTCATGTGAATAGTTCGTCCTTTGGTAAGGAATGGGAAAATTTATAATTGTGGACTTAATGAAAGATTTTAAAAAATCCACTTGGCTTGTAGAGATATCACTAATTTTGAGCGGGTATGAAAAATGATGACCTTTGATCCCCATAAGCTCATCATGTTTATTGAAGGGGACACACAAGATTTGATAGAGGTGCCCATGTGGCATATTCGAATCAAATAATTTCAAACTCCCCAACTGGTAGAAATTTTATGACCCACCAATAATGCAATGTAGAACCAGTAAACCCCAAAACAAGGTCTAAAAATAAACTATGTTCGAACTCATGGGATTATAGTTGGGGTTTCCTTCCTAATAAAGGTTATTAATATTCTAGGAGGCAATGAGCTCTCCTTTCTCTAGCATCTTAGACCAACTTGTTCAAGGCCAATAGAAACCATATGATCTATAACCACATTACCTTCCCTGTAAGTGTGTTGAATAGGAAATACATCAAACCCATTGAGGAGGGAAAAAAGGTCATCAATTATCCCCTTTATAGACCATATTGGAGTCAAAGTCCCTTTTGTAGCTTCGATGATCAACTAGGAGTCACCTTCAATTTCCAATATCCAAACTCTGATTGAAAGGGAAAACTTAAGACCCCAGAGTAAGGACATACCCTTAGCTTGGTTGCTAGTGAAATACTGTAAATCCCCTTAGTATGCGATAATAAGTGCTCCTTCATGATTCCTAATAACACCTCCTCCATCTCTGGCTTCACAATCGAATTTAATTTTACACCATGGTGATCTAGGAGGTTTCCATTTGGTGTGATTAGATTGGCAACCTTTTTAGAATTGTCAAAATTCTTGAATTCCTTCGAAAGCATCCAAGCTCTAGCTAGAGTATTGTCCCATTGAGAGGGTGGTTCACTAGGATCTTTCCATCGGCTAACAAAGATTTTTTCCAAGAGGATTTTTTTCAAGATGATCAACACATTATCAATACTATTTTCCTTCTGTCTAAAAATCATGTCGTTTCTTTCTTTCCATAGGCACCAAAAAACATGAGGAGGAGTTTGTTGACATAGTTTTATGATAAGAGGGTTCTTTTAAGGGCTTCTCCAATCTAGGACAAAATTATGCAAATCCCCATGAAACACCCATTGGATATTGAGTTTGTGAAGGATATTTTGCCATACGTAAGATGAAAATTGACAGTAAATAAAGATGTGGGAAATTGTCTCCTCATCCTATTTACATAGTGAACACTTGTTTGGGAAATGAAAACCCCTCTTCATTAAGTTTTCTAAGGTTATAATGTTTCCATGCGATGTATTCCACCAAAAGAAGTTGACTTTTGGTATGAGTTGTGGGTTCCAAACCTTCTTTCAGCTATTCATGTCCCCATTGAACTTTAATAGGGAAATGAAAGTAGGCTTAACTGAGAAAGCCCTTGATGAATTTTTTGACCAGATAAATTTGTCCTCCTTAGAGAACAAAGGGAGTCTCACTTTCTTCAAGAGAAGTTGAAGATCAACAACCTTTGGGAGAAGGTCAGACCTAATAAAAAAGTATTGTTCAAGGTTTTTCCTCCCACCCTTGAGGTTGATATAGTCAATAATGTGAGGGCCCAAGACAGACTCAACCTTTCTCATAAGGACACTACCAAAACTGTTAACAATTTGTTTTCCCTCAACCATCTATCTTCCCAAAATCTAATTATCTTTCCATTACCAATTATCCACATAAGGCCATACTTAAGCATGGATTTGCATTTAATAATGTTTTTCCATATTTTTGAGCCAAATAGGAGACCAACCAAATCAAGAGCTCTATAAAAGCATTCATGATTTAGATACTTGGCCCTCATTATTCTATACCAATACACATTTCCTAATGTCAGATTCCAACCCAATTTAGTGATTAGATATTTATTAGGATTAATTATTTTTCTAATTCTCAAACCACCTTGGTATTTTGTGTGGCAGATAGTGTCCCAATTGACAAGAGTCGGTCTTTTTTTCTCTTCAACCTCTATCCATAGAAAGGTCCTTTGTATTCTCTCTAATTTTTCTATCATATCTCCTAAAATTTTAAAGAGGGAAATAAAGTATACTGGTATTCGTTGAAGGCAAGCAGAAAGCAATTATAACTTACCACCACTTCTTAGATGATTTCCCTTCCAGCCCGCAAGTTTCCTCTAGATCCTTTCAAGGATGTTATTCTAGAAGTTAGGGATAACCTCCTTAACCGTATGGGGAAGACCCAGATAAGTATTCGAGAGGGTGGCACATTAGAAGCGTAAAATTTCCATAATTTTTGTATGAAGATCCACCTTGGTGTTGAAAAAGAATATTTTTCTTTTTTGGTAATTGATATATTGACTACAGGCTTGGGCATAGTAATGAAGGAGGCCTTTCCATTCTCTATCATCAACGATTGATAATTTTCCAAAGGTATAATAAATAGGTAGGGAGATAATGGATCCCCTTGTCTAATATCCTTGCCAACTTTGAAGAACTACCATGGTATGTCATTGACCAAGATATAATAGTGGACCATCTCAACACAAACTTGAATAATTCTAATCAACTTATCACAGAAACCCAATTTGGATAAAACCATGTACAAATAAATTGTCATTTAAATCTATCATGTGCCTTGGAGATATCCAGTTTAAAATCCATATCTTGGTTTTGAATTTTTTCCATTGAGTGAATTACCTCATGAGTTGCAATAGCAACATCAAGGATTTGCCTACGTGGGACAAAGCCCTTTTGGCAGTTGCATTTACATTTGTCAAAGAAGAGGCTTGGGCCTCTTGAATAGAACTTTTGAGAAGATATTTTAAATTGTGTTGCACAATCTTATAGATCTTAAATTTGTCACACAACTCAGCTCCAAGATTTGGGGACAAGAGAAATGTAGGTGTTGTTAAGATTTCTCAATAGTTTTCAAGTTTTGAAGAAGTCTCTAGTCGCCATGGTCACATCATAGTTGAAAATGTCCCATAACTCTTGAAAGAAAGCAAGAGGAAAATTGGCAAGCGCATGGGCCTTGTACACCCCCATAGCAAACACAACAACCTTAACTTCCTCTTCAAAAATTAGGGCCAAAAGCTTCTTGTTATCATCCTCACAAATAATTATTGGAAGGTGGTTTAATAGCCTATCTTGGATATCTGAATGGTTGCTCCCATGATCCTCATAAAATTGATTGAAATAATTTGTAGCCATTTACCCAATTTTAGCCTAATCAGTAACTTGTTGATTGGACTCATTTAGTAAGCAACAAATGTTATTCCTTTTTTGTGCATGTTAGCCATTCTGTGGAACAAAGAAGTATTTATATCCCCTTCCTTTAACCATTGGACCCTAGATCTTCACTTCCAATAGATTTCTTCTTTACTCATATTATCCTTCCACTTTTTTCTCTAAACGTCCTCTTCTTCATGCAGTGCGTGAGACATATTACCATTGGCCATCAATTTTTTAAAGTAGATAATTTTTTCCTCAATCACCTTTTTATGTTTGAAAATATCACCAAAAGTGGATTTGGACCATCCCCTAACTTCCCTTCTAATGAGATCAAGATTCAGGGATATTCATTGCATGGTTGATCCTTGGACTGGGGATCTCCACCAGTGCATAATGCAGTCTTGAAACTCTGGGTGGGTTGTCCACATGATCTCAAATCTGAACGGGTGTAGGCCAAAGTAAGGTTTGTTTATCCATTGAAGAAGGATGGGGATATGATCATAAATAGTTCGATTAAGGTAACTGAGTAAATCATTGCAACCCAGATCCCACTCAATCAAAATGAGGACCTTGTCCAACCTAACCTAAATTAATTGATTTCCCTTCCTATTATTGGACTAGGTAAAGGGGTTACCTTTTAATTCCATGTCAAGAAGACTAGATCTGTTGATGAAGTCAGAGAGGTCATTCATCCTGTCACTATAGTCAATCAATCCACCCAACATCTCTAATGGGAAAAGAGTGGAATTGAAATCTCAAACTACCATAGACAAGGCATTTTTATCGACCAAAATTAGAGATAAAAGCTCTTCCCATAGTACTTTTCTTCCTCCATGAGAGTTCGGTGAGTATATGTTGAAAAGGTTCCAAGTGCAATTTTCAATTTTGAATGTAACATCAAGATAGTTGTGAGAGAACACATAAGTTTCCTCGGTAACATTATTTGGATTCCACATACTTGAAACCCCACTAGAAGCTCCATCAGCTTCACTATAGTAGAAATAGGAGCCTGGCCTAATTCTATTAGCCACTGAGGAGAAAACCTAATAAGATGTTTTGACTTCCTGGAGCAGAAGGATATGGTGGAAGATCATGTCTTTTGGTATATGAAAATTTTATTAGTGTCTCTTTGGTTCAGATTGCTCTAATATTGTGGTTAAACGAGCATTTAATAAAAACAACAAAAATACCTACTGCATGGAAGACATTGCCTCTCGATGCAATCTCAAGGCCTTCACATATTTTGCAATTCTCATTTTTGTGCATTTGGGTTCTTGAATCTTATTGGACTAGTCCTTTAGGTGTTCCTAGTTCACTCCAATAAAATGAATTTTTTTCCATTGCTTTAAATTTAAACTAATCCTTACAGAGTGTTCTCTAACTTAGCCTATAGGAATTTTTTTATAACACGAATGCAAATAATTGTTGTTTAGATTGGCCTCATAGTCATTATGTGTACTCATAGAATCTTAATTAAAATATAGAATTTTCATAGACCATGGTAACAATTGTGCCAATCTTTTGAATTTACTAAAGATTCTCCATTATTATAATAAATACATACTTGGATCTTTAGGATGCCTTAATCTCTTAGAGGGTCTATATTTGAGGGGTGTTCCAAAGGAAAGCCGAAGGGATTTGTACTTGAGATTTTTACAGTGCCAAAGAAGAGCCGAAGGGAATTTTACTATGGATTCATAGAGCCAAAGGATTTGGCTTTGCTAACAGAGTTAAAGGATTTTTACACTAGATTTTCACAAAGGTGAAATATTTCATAGAGTGGAATATTCGAGGGGTTTTTGAAAACCAAGAATAGGCATGTGGACTCAGCGAACTCTATGGAGCAATTTTGAGGGTTTGATCATTTGATACTCATTCACTATTTTTTAGTGAAGATTTATACTTAAATAGCCAAAATACTTATAATCTAGTTTTTCAATTTGGGTCTTCTACAAATTTTATTTTCATTAATACCCACGAAGATTGTGATTTTATTTGAGTACTAGGTATCGTTAGTCTTTCATATGGAGCCCTTGCCATGCCAATAGTTTCATTTATAAATCAAATTTTTCTCTTTGTGATTTGTGTTTGGATCGACATTTGGGATTATTTCTTTGTATGTTATGATGACATGTAATTGATTGAATGTTTGACAGTGTTAAGTTGAAGATAATGCAAGGAATTAAATCAGTTAATGTATTGTATTGTCATTGATGTCAACTTGATATCATATGTACGATCATGTACATAATGCCAAAGACTTCAGAGAACCAAAAGAACAAAGGCCATGCCTTCAGCAATGCATAAAAGTCAAGTATTCACTAAGTGACAAACAACACCGACGAAGTGCACACTGATGGTCAGAGCAAAGAATAACAATCACAATGATACCTGACGATCAGAAGTATAGTGTTGCCCGACAAAGCAAAACCATAGGATGCTCGACGAGAAAAGTCAGAAGGTTGCCTGATGAGTAAGATTCCAATGATGCCCGACGGACAGAGATCACAAAGCTAACTGGAGTCTCACCGAAAAAACTGTCAGTTGTCACCGACGACTAACTGAAGTGTTGACCGACAGAACAGAAAGTTCAGAAAATGACAAAATATCTAGCTGGCAGAGCTAAAAATAGACTTAACTGGTTGTCTACTTTTTTTTATTCGACCAGAGATAAGTGAGTGATTTAAACATGATTAGTACAGTTGGAAAGAAGATATCTACGAGACAAATCAGGAGTTATGCTTTAAATCTAATTGGCTAGATTATTTTTCACGTAAAGAATCAAGAATCAAGAAACAATGAATATTATGTCTATATAAGAGACAAGCTTAATTCATTTACGAATGGGATTAAGGGGAGTGAATAGAAAGAGGATGTTGAAGAGAAACTGATGAAGAAAAACTTCATGCAGTGTTGATCAAACAAGCTGAAGGAAGAGCTAAGGAATTATGCAGACACCGATGAACAGTGAGCATAGCATCACAGAGCAGAAAGTATGGAGCACAAGGATTAATTGATACATTGGTCGGAAAAGTAATGTACTTAAATAGATCTAAAAATCTATAATTCAAAGTTGCAATATGAATAGGTCATAGTGTTTCAGTTTAACCATTGAAGCATCAAGTCTCTTAACCAAGCAGGACTTAACAGTCTTCTATATATTAAGGTACATCTCAAGGAGTGCCAAAAAGGTTGATTCGTGAAAGTAGCATTGGACTTGCCTGATACCTATTGAAAGTCTAAGAAGGAGGTTGATTCAAGGATGGTAGCAATATATGCTCGATACTAAGTGACAACCTCTGCGTATAAAATCCTCTAACAAGGTCGCACTTAACAGTGTGTTTGTAACCTTTAACAGGGTTGGCTCCTAACATGGCTCACTTTTGAAGAGTGAAAATTTGGGGTACCAATCCTAGTGGTTTTTCCCTTAACAGGGTTTCCACATTAAAAATTCATGTGTTATGTGTGTATGATTCATTTCTTTACTGTCTTGCATCTTACATAGCTAACTCTGGATTGATTGGTATACTCTGCTTATTTATTGAGTTTCGGTAAATAGTTGTACTTCTTATCGGTAATCAAGAAACAATAAGGATTGACAGATAAAATCAACAGACAGTTAATCATTATTATTATTTCATGGCATGCATCTTGTAGGGACATAATAATATGAGGTTTATTGATTGGTGGTCAAGTTTGAAGGATAAATTTTTGCGGCCACTGATTCACCCCCCCCCCCTCTC
>MU224858.1:7745983-7769892 GCA_018584345.1 Thuja plicata
ACGCCAAGAATCAAGAATCAAGAAATAATGAATATTATGTCTATATAAGAGACAAGCTTAATTCATTTACGAATGGGATTAAGGGGAGTGAATAGAAAGAGGATGCTAAAGAGAAACTGATGAAGAACAACTTCATGCAGTGGTGATCAAACAAGCTGAAGGAAGAGCTAAGGAATTATGCAGACACCAACGAACAGTGAGAATAGCATCACAAAGAAGAAAGTATGGAGCACAAGGATTAATTGATACATCGATCATAGAGGTAATGTACTTAAATAGATCTGAAAATCTGCAATTCAAAGTTGCAATATGAACAGGTCATAGTGTTTCAGTTTAACCATTGAAGCATCAAGTCTCTTAACCGAGCAGTACTTAACAGTCTTCTATATATTGAGGTACATCTCAAGGAGTGCCAAAAAGGTTGATTCATGAAAGTAGCATTGGACTTGCCTGATACCTATTGACAGTCTAAGAAGGAGGCTGATTCAAGGATGGTAGCAATAGATGCCCCATACTAAGTGACAACCTCTATGTATAAAATCCTCTAACAAGGTTGCACTTAACAGTGTGTTTGTAACCTTTAACAGGGTTGTCTCCTAACAAGGCTCACTTCAGAAGAGTGAAAATTTGGGGTACCAGTCCCAATGGTTTTTCCCTTAACAAGGTTTCCACGTTAAAAATTCATGTGTTATGTGTGTATGATTCATTTCTTTACTGTATTGCATCTTACATAGCTAACTCTGGATTTATCGGTATACTCTACTTATTTACTAAGTTTCGATAAATAGTTATACTACTTATCGGTAATCAAGAAAGAATAAGGATTGACAGAGAAAACCGACAGACAGTTAATCATTATTAGTATTTCATGGCATGCATCTTGTAAGGACATAATAATCTGAGGTTTATTGATTGGTGGTTAAGTTTGAAGGATAAATTTTTGAGGTCACTAATTCACCCCCCCCTCTCAGTTACTACTAACACGCTATTGGTTTAATGTGGGGCTAAATGGGCTCCCGTGAGCGTTGAGCCTAGCATTTGTCTTTTGAGAGTGCAAATATTTATTGCTTACATCTCTTATGGTTCAAAACATTGTTGGAGGGAAATATTCTAGATATTTTCTTGCAAAATATAGTGGGGAGAATAATAAATGAAAATGATCCCTCCCATTGGTCGAGGAGCATTGCATATAGTTTTTATCTTAGTCATATTCATGATAGAGAAGTCACGTATGAAGAAACCATAACCGCAAGATATTCACGATTCATAATCTCTTATCATTTATGCATTCGTGGTTGAGTCTCTTGTCCCTGTGTGTTGAGCCATGAATAACACAATAGAACTAGTTGGATTACTCAGAAGAATGTCATTTTTTGTGATGGTGGTAGTTAACCTGAGCATATCTCTATAATAGCCAGCGTGTATTCTTTGCTTCAAGGTTGAACTTGATTCTTATTTGAGCGCATATATAATGGAACATAATCTCTATCACAGTCATTCATGTATGTTATCGGGAGGTAACTATGTCTAAACACATATGTTTCTGAGTTGTCCCTATTATTCGAATTGATAGAGGTTCCTCTCTCCTACAAAGAGAGGCTTTTGTAATTCATTCAAGGAGAAATTGTAACTTCTAGCTGCAACCAAACCGAGAGCACTGAAGATATGATGATAATCACAGATTGAGTATGCAATGATTTTATGTGTGTGTTGATTTCATTATCTGCTTGTTGTCATGAGACTGAGTTGATGGCTGAAGACATTTCTTCGAAGAGAAAGAATTCAGATTCAGAGGGATTCTGACAATCCATTAGAGGAAAACTTGGACAAGGAGGTTAGAAGGTTGATTTCAGATTCAGAGGGAGTCTGACATTTCATCATAAGAAACCTTCGATGAGGAGTTCAAAAGGTTGATATCTATTTCAGAGGGAGTTATATCATCATGAAGATTTGTTGTAGTGTATATTTCTCTATGGGAGAAATATGAGGTGAAATCCCTTGTAGTGTATATTGCTCTGTGAGAGAGAAATACGAGGTGAAATCCCTTGTTAATGCATTCTTCTCTGTAATAGAGAAGTTTGAGGTGCAAGCCCTTGTAGAATTTTTCTTTTAGATGGAGAAATTTGATATGTCATCCCTTGTAATGCATTCTTCTTTTTGAGAGAGAAGTTTGAGGTGAAAGCCCTTGTTCCACCCTCTAGGAGTAGCTATTGTGGATCCACCCGCTAGGAGTAGCTATGGTGGATCCACCCTCTAGGAGTATCCATGGTGGATGTCATGTGATAAAATCCATGACTTAACGCTTGTGTTTATTCACCCTCTGGGAGTAGCCATAGTGAACGTCATGATGAGATGATGACATCATATTGAGTGATTCTATGATAGGCACTTGTGCTCATTTATATTTCCATTCGTGGGAGTAGCCATGATGGACCCACCCTCTGGGAGTAGCCATGGTGGTCATGTGAGTGACTCCATGAATAAACACTTGTGTTGAGTCGCCCTCTAGGAGTAGCTATGGTGACCGTCATTGTGAGATGACGACATCACGTGAGTGATTTCGTGATGAACACTTGTGTTTGTTTGCAGTTCCATTCATGGGAGCAACCATGATGGAGCCACCCTCTGGGAGTAGCCATGGTAGACATTGTACTTCATAACTCAGATATCGAGAAGGATTCATCCCTAGCTAAGAGGGAGTATTAATGTTATTGTAGCTATGGTCGAATTCCTTCAAGTCGGCATAGATAACATAAAGGTTGTGATAATATAATTATTGTGATATAATAATTATATTGATAATCATTGCTAATATAATTATATTATGATTATATTATAATATAATTTGTGATAACATAATTATATATTAATTGTAGTAATTATATATTAAATATAATTATATGTATTAATAAATTGGGCCACGTATGAAGAGTGGTGACCCTTAGTGAAGGGGCACCACCAATAGTTATAAAGGAAGATTAAATCTTCCTCTCACGGAAATAATAATAATAATTGAATACAATTGCAGATTGACATACCAAGATACTCAGGGGAGGCAATAGTGAATTGTCTATGGTTGAGAGGGCAAATCATTAACCGTGGTTAAACGAGCATTTAATAAAAGAAACAAAATAACCTATTGCATGGAAGACATTGCCTCTCTATGCAATCTTAAGGCTTCACATATTTTATAAAAAAAACTAACATTTACATTCTTTAACTTATATTACTCCTTATGTTAATGAATTATTAATGTTGTATTTAAAGCCAATTTGATTTCCCTATTGTGTGTGTGTGTGTGTGTGTGTGTGTGTGTGTGTGTGTGTGTGTGTGTGTGTAATTAAGTAAATATAGAACTAGAAAATATATAAATATATAGACAATTTATACATAGGTACATACCAATACTTAATAAACATATTTTTTTTGTACACACAAATATATGTGTGTGTACAAAAAAATATAGAAACAAAATATATAAAATATTGACAATTATACATAAAGAAATATTAATACTTATATAAACAAACATATATAAACATATGCATAAATAAATTGATAAAAAACTAAAAAAATATAAGTATATAGAAAATAATACATAGATCAACAATTATTAATACAAAGAAAATTTTAATAACACTTTGGCTTATTTGGTTCCATTGGAAAATCTCATGTAGTTTCCCATAAAAATAAAGATAATTTTTTGCTAAAAGACTAGAGGGAAATCTACACTGTTAGAGGAGATCGAGCGTCAAAACTGGAGTTCAAGATCAAGCGCCAAAACTAGAGGTGAAAGCCTAGCGCCAAGAAACCTAAAAGATAGCTAGATAGCCCGAGTTTGAACTATAGTTGCTTGGCCCAAGAGAGGAAGGGATCTGTATGTGACATCAACCATTCCATTTCAGTCCATCCCTCTTCCTTCAGATCAGAAAGATCGTGGAAGAACAAAAATGGCAGAGGTTTTAGTGTCACAAAAGTCATTTATCTTTAATATCTCCTACTTATCAATTGAAAAGAGTTATTAGGACTGGAAAATGTTAATATAATGCTCTATTGATGCTTAAGTAGAGTGAAATTGAAAAATGAAAGACAAATGATCATTGAGAAGCATATAAAAATGTTTTAAGTAGAGTGAAATTGAAAAATTAAAGATAAATTAAAAATTAAAAATAGGTATGCATATGGAGGGAATTTTAGCGAATTGGTTTTTGGCGTCAAAAGGGTCACGATTTCACTTTGGAGGGAATTTTAATCATTTTGGTATTTCAGCTCACAAGATTAAAGGTTTTCCCTCTGGTTTTTAATGCAGAGGTAGGGAATTTTAATCATTTTGGTGTTTCGGCTCACGAGATGTAAGATTTTCCCTCTGGTATTTAATGCATAATTTACCTAAATCATTTATCAAGAGGGGTATATTTCCATGAAGCTTTATTTGTCAAACTTCCTTTAGTCTAGGCTAATGATTACCTTTCTGTGTTATATCATGAATAAATTGACCTTGATTAAAAATAAAATCCCATATTATTTTGGTCATTATGTATTTTTTTGGAGGGAGAGTGTTTTGAGAAAAGATCTCATCCTTCTCTTGAATACGTCAATTGGTTTAGGGTTTCATTGTGCTTATCTATGATTTTACATTTAAAAACTCCAAAAAGTATAAAAAGCATGTATTCTCCATGTTGAAAAGCTAAAGAAAAATAAAAGGTAAATTTGTTTTCAAGCCTAATTCATGTTTGGAAAGAACATAAAAGTTTTCTTTCAGAACCCTTTAAGGCTCCAACTCACTATGTGTTAGCCTTTACTATTGGTTAGAATAATGAGTGTTTCGGCAAAACTCTACCTTACTCAGGAAAAAACAAGAAGATTACAAGAGAGGTGTTTTTTTTGTTCTTCGGGTCAAATACATAGCCTTGCAATAAGTCCTAGGTCTCATTAAGTGGGTTTGGTATATTTAGAGATGTTAAGTTTAATTATATTAGCTTGGCTACACATTGTTAAATTTTGATTCTTTGTTTCTTCATAAGAAGACTATGTTGCAAGATAAGGAAAGAGGAATCAGTTTGAAGAACCTAAGGAAGAAGATTGTAGTTTTTGAAAAGGGGTGACGGATAAGAAAATGAGGAGGTCAAATGGTGGAGAGAAGGCTATGTTTGTACTGGCACCACTATTAGAACAAATACTCAGACCGAATGGAAGACATCGTACCTCTATTTATAGAAATAAAAGAATAAACAAAATTGTATTCATAGATTTGTGATTGGCCTCCCATTGTCAATATAATGAAATGAGAGTTCTTCGATTGTTTGAATGTCTTGATTTCATTGATATTTTAAAATTTTATTGGTATCAGATTAATAGAGTTCCTATCACTTTAATAATTACTATTAGGATTTTGAGATCCTATTTCCTTTATGAACAAAGTTAGTTTGCATTTTTCCAAGTTTATGCAATTTGTCCTCATCCCAATTGATCTTTGTATATTCATGTCTTCTTCTTGTTAGACAAAAAATCCCTAGATCTATATGTGTTGTAAGTGATATCTTTGATACAAATAGAATATTATGTAGTTCCTTGAAAATATCTAAATACCTTCTTCACTATTTTCTAGTGCCCTCTACTAGGATTATCAATGTAAGGAATCAATACTCTCACTACTTGGGTAATGTTTGGTTTGGTATATAGACCATAACATAAATTAGACTACCAACTAGAATAGCATAAGGAACATGAGACATATCCTTCATCTTTGTAGCTAAAAATGGACACTCCTTAACTAATAACTTATTCCCCACTAAAATAGGAACATTCATTGGATTACAATTTTCCATGCTAATATTTTATAACATTGATTGAACATGCTTACTTGAGGGAAAAATTAAAATTCTATATTATCTATATATATTCTAACCTCTATGACCAAGATGGAATTATTAGCCCCAAGTTCTTCATGTCAAATTGGGATGAAAGATTAGACTTCAGATAATGCCTTTACTACTACCAAATATCAACATATTATCCACATGCAAAGTGATAACAAGGAAATATTTTCTTTCCTATTTAAATTACACATAGTAATTTGATTTAGATCTTACAAATCTCAACATCAAAGCACATGAATCCAAATTTTGGCACTAGATTCTAGGCAACTATTTGAGACCATGTACGAAGATTATTTTTAATCTACAAAATACGGACTCGTTATCTTTTACAATATAGTATTCAAAGTGTGTCATGTCTAGATTTTTTCCTCTAATTCACCATACAAGAAGGGTTACTTCACATCCATATATTTAATCTCAAGATCAAAAAATACCACATTTGTGACAATGAAAACTAAATGGATGTTATCTTACAATTGGAGAAAACATCTGATTGTAATCAATTACCTTGACCTAGGAATATCCCTTCACAACCAATCTAGCCTTGTTCTTCTCAACACTATTATATGAACTAAAATGATTTTTCAAAACTTATTTGCAAAAAATGTGCTTCCCAGCCTTTGGAAATTGAACCAAGTCCCAAGTGACATTCTTCAATCAACTATAACTCCTATGAGAAACACCAAAATCACAAGACCTAATTTAAGTCGATCTGGAGTGTTAAAGAAATGGAGCACCTCAATAGAACAATATTTTTCCATGCTACCCATTTGATCTCTAACTTGGATGGGTCTCTCTTCCTTTGTCTGTCAACCTGCTAAAATATATAATTTAGTATCATGGGAGTGTTTTCCAAGAAAACAAACATTAGAAATCAATTATTTCATGGCGAATCAGTAATGTCATTTTATTAGCATACCAACCATCAACCTAGAAGAGTACAAAGAGGAAAAAGATCATCTTTTATTATTTGTATAACCCTGAACCACTCGTTCAAGAAGATAATTGATGGAAGAAGACGTAAATTATCCCTTAAAAATGCTTTAAAGTCATTGCATTACACGTGCGACATGTGATGGATTGGGAACATGTTCATGTTTTCTCTCTCTCGACTCTCAAATCATACACTTCTTTATAGTCATTACCAGACACTAATAATAAATAAGAAGCATTCAACCAGATATTTTTATTAATCCTTGCATTCCTCATGATGTCAGGGTTTGGATTTTTTTCAAAAACACAGAATACTGTAGGGTCTTTATATATCAATGAGACTCTTTTTTTTGGATTTAATTGTGTCATTTTTTTATAATCAACGTTTTGAATCACATTTAGTGATCCTTTTGTAAAGGTGTGAAACCCAAGAGTCACGTTTTCCCTCTAAATCTTTTGGTTGTTCACATTCTAGATAATGCTTGTCTATAAAAGAATGCTATTACTGCATTGTATGTAATTCGAAATACAATTGATAATAAAGGATTTCCCTACTTGAGAGTGGACGTAGTCATTTATGGTGAGCCACTGTAAATCTGGTGTTTTGTGCTTGTGTTTGAATCTCTAATTCTGTTTCAAAATCACTTTTAGTTTTAATAATTGGTATTAGAGCGGGTTATGCTCGATCGTGTTCAGCATGAGAGATTCAAGTTGAGTGGGAGCAATGGTGTTTGAAGAAATAAAGGTCGAAAGGTTCAATGGGCAAAATTATGCATTATGGAAAATGTAGATGGAGGATTCCTTATACCAAAAATATTTGTGGCGACCATTACAAGGTAAAGCCAAGAAACCAGCAACCATGTTGGATGAAGATTGGGATATTTTAGATAGAAAAGCACTAGGATCAATTTGGTTGTCTTTTTCTCATTCTATAGCATTTAATATATCTAAAGCAAGTACAACTGCTGAATTAATGACTGTACTGGATCAATTGTATGAAAAACCTTCAGCATCGAATAATTTTTTTCTTATTAAGTGGTTGGTTAATATGAAAATGGTTGAAGGTAAATCTGTAGCAGAACATTTAAATAATTTTAATACTGTAACCAGTCAATAAGCTTCTGTAAAAATTACCTTTGATGAAGAAGTTTGGCCTTTGTTAATCTTGTCCTCTTTGCCATAAAGCTGGAATAGTGTGGTTATGGCAATTAGTAATTATGTTTCTGGTTCAAATAACTTGAAATTCGATGATGTTATTGGTGTGATTTTAAGTGAAGAAATGTGCAGGAAGAGCGAGGGTGAGACACCAACAGGTAATACTTTTATTGCAGATGACAAAGCAGGATTGAGAGAAAGAGGAAAGAATCTGAGTGATTGTGACACAAGTCACAATCAAGGTCAAAATATAGAAGTAGAGAGACTAGTTGTTGGTTTTGTGGCAAGTCATGCCACGTCAAAAAGAATTGTCGGACATATAAGAAGGTTTTGGATCTTGAAAAAGAAGAGAAAGCTAATGTAGCATGCCTAGAGGATTCGAGTATTTTGGTTCTAACTACCGAAGAAACTACAAATCATGGTTGGATGCTTGATTCAAGAGCATAATTTCATGTGACTCTGCATAAGGAGTATTTCAAAAACCTACAAATTGGTGACTTCAGTAAGGTTGTTTTGGGTAATAATGCATCTTTTAATATTTTATGTAAAGGAGATGTGTTTTATTAAGATTGAAAAATGAGAATAATTGGTTGTTAAAAGATGTTGGATATGTTCCACAGTTGAAGAAAAATTTGATTTCAGCTGGGCAACTTGGTTCTCAAGGGTGTGAAATCAGGTTTGAATCACATAGATGGAAGGTTAAGAAGGGGGCTTTAGTGATTGCTCGGGGCAGTAAGACGGGTAGTTTGTATGTAGTAGAGACTCGCGCTGAATTGGGAGCTATTCATCCATTGTCGACTTGTTCTTTGCCACTATCACAGCCTCTTGTTGATGAACCTGATGAAAACATGATAAGAGAAGAAAATGAGAAATTAAAAAGGACAATACAGGTCGAGCCGCATGTGATTGGGCTGCTTATGGAGATGGTAGACCAGAATAACAACAAATGGGCTCCATTAGGGACTCCAACTATTTTATGTAAATTCTGAGCACCACTAACAGAGAGGTTCTTAAGGCCTCTGTGTTTGTTGCCTTTCACAGGCACTCCAATGCTCTCGTTGAGGTCCTACCGCTAGAAGTAAGTCCTCTATTTTTCTTCTTTCGCAATCCAAAAGGCATGCGGCCCACATGGAGATGGAATTTTCGCTGACACCCAAGACATTTGCAATCGAGACCTTCTACACCCGGGCCCAGGGAATTAGACAATGGGTTGATTCAGTGGAAGAGAAGCCTGATTCTGATATTGGTAGATGCCACATACAGATTCGCAAGGAGTTGCTACAGACACACCATGATAGAGGAAGTTTTTTAACTATCGAGGGTGATGGGAGAAATCTTGTTCAAGGTCGGGGCAATCTCAGACGACCACTATGAGAAGCTTAAGATGGTGGATTGGTTTGCAAGGACTAACAAGGAGGAAAGCCAGGCGGTTGCACTTCTTGCGAATGCCACTGCCACTGCATGTTTAGGGTTCATTCAACTTTGTTACTTGCCCTGCAACAGTCCTTCTAGCAATTTTCTTTTACGATTGAATTCACGAGATGAGGAAGTAATGAGAGATGTAATTTTGCAGTTACATATGCACAATGTGTCGACAGAGCACTGCACATCGAACACGTGGGTGGAGTTGGTGTGGTCGCAGAGCTATAATACTGTGTGTGGCGATGTTATTGTTAATAAATATGATAAGTATTTTGAAAGGGAAATTCTGAAAAAGCATAATGGTGTTTATTTGGGTGAAATAACAAAGCCTGTGTACAGTCAGTATAAAGACTGTAAATACAGAAAAATGGAAAAGAATAAGCTAATTAAAGACAGAGGTGAAGATGGAAATCTTAACTTACCAGAGAATATGTCAGATAATGCATATGGAAAAATAAGGTTTAAGGGGTTTGGATTTATTGTTTTTAATATTAAAACAGTCATAAGTTTTGTTAATTCTGGTTTAGTCTGGAGAAGATTAATTACAAGTGTTCATGAACAAACTTTTGCAAAATAAATTGAAGTCATGTGTATTTTCTCTATGGTTGATTTGATGTGAGATTGTTGGTTTGGTGGTTGGGTTTCAAGGGGGAGATTGTAAAGGTGTGAAACCCAACAGTCATGCTTTCCCTCCAAATCTTTTGGATGTTCACATCTCAGATAATACTTGTCTATAAAAAAAGATAATACTGCATTGTAGGTAATTCGAAATACAATTGATAATAAAGGATTGCCCTACTTGAGAGTGGACGTAACCATTTATGGTGAACCATTGTAAAACTGGTGTTTTGTGTTTGTGTTCGAATCTTTAACTTTGTGTCAAATTCGCTTTTAGTTTTAACACCTTTTTTAGAGTGAGAACTGTAGTAAAAAAAAAATTGCAACTACGAAAACAAACTAGACGAGTCAATTAAATATATATATATTGATGGCTATATTGGTGGCTCCGTCCACTTTTGCCTAAAAAAAATAGATTTTTCTTTTATTAAAATTTGTAAAAATTCATTAATTATATAATCTTTTCAAAATTAAAATATTAATAAATAAAAGAATACATAAATTGTTTATTAATTTAAAATATTTTCCTTTCAAAAAGTTATCACGTTAATTAATATTTTTACTTCAAATGTCATTTTTTAATAATATTTGTTTTGTCAATTTTTATGACGAATAATATATTTTATATTTAAAAATATGATAATAATGTTTATAAAATTATTATTTTTTGTTCTCTACTTTATCAAGTGACAATATTGCTAAGAAGAAATATAAACTTACACAAATGACCATAGGCTAAAGATACACAACTCTTAAATGACTTTGATATGGATAACCAACATATTGTCTACCTATCATCTCATGAACACTTGTTTTGAAATAAATTGGAGAGAACATTTGAGCTTACAAGAATATTTACAAACCAAAAAATAAGGACCCAACTTTCATTATATCAAAAAGTCATGACAACAATTGTGGTTGATTGTGATATAAGAGCACAAAAAACATGTCATGTTTTTTTTATAATTTGTCACTTATTGTTTTTAATTACCCATATACAACTTTTAAGAAGTCATATGTACATGCACCTACCTTCAAGATATTCACTTTGAAATGACCATATTTGATGCCCTACTAAAATTCAGCTTTGACATTCCTAATAACAATAACAATAATAATAGCAATAGATTGCACATGAATATTTATATATTTACATGACGTGCTAATGCATATTTATTTGTATGTATTTATATAATTAATTGCATACATGCTAAGAACTTAGTGCAAATTTACACTTCACATACTCAATTGCTAAACCATCATAAATACCTACACATGATCATTTTAGAATATGACAATATGCATGTGTTTATGTACAATTTTATAAGTAGCATTCATACGCTTTAATCATCATTGGCGTACACATACATTTATTTATATATACACATATTTGTATATGTTTGTGTATATACTATGTATATATAATTGAACAAATATGAATGAAGAGTTCACCATGGTTGTTCCTTTAAATCAATATGAAAGGATCTAATGCACTTAAGTTAATTAAGGGTCATTAATACTTTTATTAAACACAAAGATGAGAAAAGACTACTTGACATAACCAAGGCAAAAACCTAACCCAAGATATGATGACCAAATATTCAGTTATGGGTTCATGCTCAAATAGTGTTTCCGGCCTTCACCATGCATTCCCATTCTCTCTTTGATGATACTATTTCCCCCTTTGCAGGATTGATCTACTCCTACATCTACTAAATAGGAAGACTCAGTCATCTACATCATCATAATCTTATGAGCAATAAATCATTTATAATATTGTCCATTCTTGAATAAAATCTCATATGAATATGACTAAACATTCCACAAATGAAAACATGATCATATTAATCATAACCCCTTAATTAAATAAACAAAATCTATATAACTAACTTCATGCTTCACATGAAACAATTATTACATTTATTAGAAAGGTCCTCGGGAAAGGATGTAACAAAGGCCCAAACTACAACATAAGCAGTATTAATGCATGTATATAAGCTAAAATTTACCAATTGAATTGAAATAATACCATGGAGAGTCTTAGCTCTAAGATGAGTGATGGAAAATGAAGTTGTTGTTCCAAGTGAATCCACATCATGAAATCATTTACCTCAATCTAGTCAATTTTCTATGGTGCAAAAAATGATGAAGATCAATCTTGGTCTCACAAATTCGGTCTCAACTACCATGAACTTATTCTAAGGCACATTGATGTAGCGTGCAAAAATGAAAGAAGTAACATGCACTTGAAAAGTTGGTTGTCTTTACCTTCTAGATATCTAGATCTATTAAGGAAATGTCTAGAGGAAAGGTTTAGGATCTTACCTACATAGTAGGTTAACAAAGCAACTTGGTGCCTAAATTAATAGTGATGACAAGCATCAAAAACAACATTTGTAGGCATGCAAGTGGCCCATGTAATGATGCAAATTTTATTTCCTTATTTCTCTTTAAGAATGAATTATGCTCTACTCATTCTGATGTTTCAATGAAATTAAGTGCACACTGTGCATATTCAATGTCTCTAAGTATCATGAAATAGCAACATCTCCCATAACTATGCTATAATTTGACCCAAGAACTAATAGTTGTAAAGTTGGAATTTGAATATAAGAATAAGATGTTATTAAGGTGGAGAGTAAATGACTAAAATTAAGTGCAAATAGAGGAAATCAATAATCAATGAGAATCAAGTTGTTAGCCAAACTTGCACAAGATTATGCCACTCGTCAATATATTATTGTATTAACAAGTTCTCATCAAGGCAAAGACAATTAAGTGGAAATAATAGGTATATGTAAGATTAGCATTTGTATGTTAATTCCATCATTATAATCTTCCATACACCTATAATCTTTCATACCCAATAATCAATAGAGACACCTAACATCTTGTATACACTCAGTAATCATATTGTATTGTCTTGTAGGCTTTGGCTTACAATAGACTTAAATCCCAATAGATATACTTGTAAAGAGTGGGAGAAAAGTGTGACCATAGGACATGAAATTGATGATAATTGTGTTAAAGAGGCATTTATGCTCGACAACGGTTAATCTCCATGCAAAATACACCAAAGACAAAAATGTCAAACTTGTATTTTTCAGATTCGTGAAAACACATTTTTTTGCAATATTTTATGGTTTTCCACTACAAAATATGCAGATCATGAAGAACAAATGCTAAAAATTATGCGAAAATCCATTGTATTTTTCATTTTTTGAAATTTGGTAAACAATACATTTTACATAGAGAACAGGCGCATCCTTTATACTCCATCTTACTAGTGTGTGTGTGTAAAGACCAACTTTAAGTTGAAATGTAATAAATGTTTTTAGGAGAAAATTTTCTTGTCTTAAATAATACAAATATATTGTGACAACTATGAAAACTAAGATAGCTCACAAAGACTCCAACATTTAGTTCAAAGCGCA
Source organism: Thuja plicata (assembly GCA_018584345.1). NCBI lineage: Eukaryota > Viridiplantae > Streptophyta > Pinopsida > Cupressales > Cupressaceae > Thuja > Thuja plicata. The sequence goes on from MU224858.1 coordinate 7,759,425, forward strand.
TCCCAGAGATTTTTAATAGATGTGAAAATATTGAGATTTTTAAAAGATGTGAAAATATCCGCATAATCAGCACACGTATTGACAATATAATGCAAAGTAAGGCACTAAATGCATATTATAAATAAATATGGGTTGTATATAATCCTATGTTATAAATGCAATGGCATGGGCAAAACCCCATTGTCTGACTAATCACTCATCAAACGTCCCATACAATTCTCTTTGGGAGATGAAAACCATTACCTTTTGCACGAGTGATCAACATGCATAAAGTAAAAAATTGTACCACCGTCCGTGCTCCACAACCGTAAGTATTTGCCTCGTTGGACAACCTTGACTGCACACAAATTATACATTAGTTTGACACTGGTAAATGGCCTTCGAGACTTTGATTAAGGTTACAACTCTATACTCGTAGGACAAAAAATAAAGATGGTTTATAGAAATGCTTCTTCATCTAGCAATTAAGAGGAGGCATTAATCATCAATGACAAGTTTAAAACAATCTTAAAGCCTAATATAAATTCTTTAAAAGAAACAAAAAGGTCTCTTTGTGTATATTGGGATGAAAAATCCCTTAATCTTTTAGTACCAAGATCGCAACATGACAACTTTAGTACAAAGTAGATAACAAGCCCACAGCAGTAAAGAAATAACTTGATACAACCTTACCCTTTGTAAAATTTACCAAGATGTGAGGATCCGCCGTACTTGTCATTCTCGTTTATAATTGATAATATGCACTCATTAGGATTATAGTAATATAAACTGATTATTGCAAGAATCGATACATATGTATCATCTTGTATCATCTCTCTTTGTTTAATAACTCTGGAACATCAACTTTTCAGCTAGTTCATGAATATTTGATAATAGTAAATTCACAAGACAGATAAATGGTTCATGATAAGATCCAGTAAGCTGCTAGGGATTGCGATTAGAATCTGTGCACAAAATTACAATCAAAGGTAAAAACTTAGATGAAAAACTGTAGCTGACAAGGGACTTCCATGTAGCAGTTATCTGGTAATACAAAGAAGGATTTTTTTAATTTTCTAATTTCTGAAAGAAATATCAAAGCAAGCTCTGTTGAGGAACCCCACAGGCATGCTCTCCAGTTTTACTCAAACACTATTGAACAAGGAACCGAACTAACTATCATACACTCTTGACCAAAGATTTATAAAACATGCATCCCCCCCGTTTAGACAAAACAGGGTTTGAGGACTCTTGGTTAAAAAAACAATTTGAAAATAGTAAGCACTTGAAATATCGACTCAAACAATTTATTGATGTGTCTTCCCTGGGAAAAGCACAGATCCACCAGGCATTGTTTCACCAGATCCAACAAACGAAGCATTCCAGAAGAGGCTGTCCCATTCTAGGCTTTCCTCGGAACTCCAAGCATGATTTGTAGTGGGTCCACCAGTTTTTTCATTCTCAAATTTGCTGTCAGTGGCAACAATATCCTTTTGGGTTTTACATTTCAAAGGACTCTGCAAAATCTCTGCCTGTGGAAAGGACATGTTTGAAGGAACATTGAAAAGCAAAACTGAATCTGAAACTTCGTCTGCAAAGGCGTCTAGAGACTCTAATCCAAAAGATGAGCATTTTTCTAGAGGTGAAGAAAATAGATTGTGAGGACTGAAGCATGGACTGCTTTTCAATCCTGTTTCATATCCTGCAGCTTCCTTGGATGTACTCCCTGTGTCTATGCTATCGTGATGCATGCCATCCGTGCTAAACATTTTACCAGGTGGTGTGAAAGGATGCACTGTTTTCGGTATATTCTTCAGCCAGCCCTTAGAGGTTTTCGTATACATTTCTGATCCTGCAATTTCGGAAGATAACTATTTTCAGATCATCGTATACCTCAATCTTAACATAAAATAAAGATACCATAAAAATTAATCACCGAGACGGATTAGATTAATATTATCCACATACTACAATTAGAAAAAGTTCACAAAAAAAGGTCATATAAAGTATTCACAATAAAAGATTCTATGCTATCACCTGAACTCTTTGAATCAAGGAAATAATATTCAAAGCAAAACAAACCAAATAAAGGAAATGAAAGAAACAAACCACATGTACTCAATCGACTAAAGAGTTAAAACAACAGATGCGATGAAGGCAATCCAGCCATGCTCAATCAAAATGCTAACTACAAGCACGCTTCCTAAATGGTGGTACTCAGTATGACTTAATACCCACAAGATTGTCATAAAAACTGCAATGCCCATAACTAAACAACCAGCATGTTGTTTGTTATTTTAGGGTTTGGATGACCCAAAAAAAAAACAGCATATTCTAACTACAAGCACGCTTCCTAAATGGTGGTACTCAGTATGACTTAATACCCACAAGATTGTCATAAAAGCTGTAATGCCCATAACTAAACAGCCAGCATGTTGTTTGTTCTTTTAGGGTTTGGATGGCCCAAATAAAAAACAGCATGCTGGCTATTTAAGCTTCACCTTGTAAATGTTTTTAAAATAAACTAAAAATAATAGTTTCCCTTCACATCTACCATCAGAATGGATAATGCTGAATACATGGTTATATATGTGTTTTTTCTTGCTTACAGAACGTCTCTGGCTATGGGTAATATTCAAATATCATTGATAATGTTCAAATGCGCATACTAATAAATGGGGCACCAATGGGGAAAACAATAGACACCTTATAAGATGATTTTTATATTATGTACTGTGGTTATGGAATTCTATTTTCACTTCTAGGAGTCCATACAAAATATTTATCCCAATAGTTCAAATTTAGCAAACACAGGCAGTCAACATTTTTGAAACAGTTTTGGATTATTTTCATAGCACTCTAATTTTGCTTATTTAAAAATAATTTCATAAATTATTAAAAATATCCTAAGTTGATGGTTCGGATTCCGGTACGGATGCGGGTTCGAGATTTGGGTTCGAAATTCGTCCAATTTTTTTTTGATTGGGTTCAGATTTGTTTCGGGTTGGTCCGTACAAGAATTTTATTATATATATATATATATATATATATGCAGCAGCAAATAAGTTCATACACCACTATGCTAATATTAAAGCAACATAGCAAAATACACCACCACATATATTAATGTTTTAGTCCAAATGACATACACCACTATACAAGAATATATATATATATATATATGCAGCAGCAAATAAGTTCATACACCACTATGCTAATATTAAAGCAACATAGCAAAATACACCACCACATATATTAACGTTTTAGTTCAAATGACATAACAAAATGCCAAAATACACCACCATATCAATGTTTTGGTTCATAATTTAAAAACTATAATGTCAACATTAATAATCAGCCATCAGTGATCAGATATCATCAAAAACCATCAAACAAATCATCATCATTCTGCTGTTGCAGATTAGAAGCACAAAAAGTGTCACTAGCATCGGTACTAGCAATGTCAAGATCAGCCTCACGATCACTAGGTAGCTCGTGATCATCATTATCAAGTGCAAGTGCATCAAAGTGGGCAATCGAATCTTCCAACTCCGCACGCTCTGGTTCAACATCCCAAAGCTTTGCCTCCCCTTTTTTGTAAGTATTTTCTTTGTGTTGTGAGCCTCAAGTTTGAATGCACAAAGACCAAGTTATCTGCCTTTAAGAATTTATTCTATTGTGATTTATTGAGTGGACGAAGGAGTATGTGCTTCAGATCCTCTTGAATGATGATGAACTAGCAACCTATCAAGATTTTCAATTTTGAAATTAGAGAGTTTCGAGTTTTGAATAAAAAATTTATAAAATTTAAAAATATAAATTCAGTATTCATCAACAAGAATTTAGAAATCAGAATCTTAAAAGTTAAGAACTTACTTGTGATAAAATTATGATGGCAATGGGTTGTAGCTGCTTATACATTTGTCCATGGAAGTACCACCATTTATGAGCATCAGCATTGTTCTTATCTTAAAGAGCCTCATGACCATAATCATCAGTGTTTGCGAAACTTATGAATTCAGACCTCACTATAGGTCGTATGTGATCGGGAAAGAGTCTTTGAAGGGTTGTGTTGTACCTGTGAGCAACTTCAGGATCTCTATATGGGGCAACTCTAGTGGTACTCTCCCTGAGGACCGATTGACTATAGAACCTGGGGCTCAATGCAAAGGCAAGGAGATGCAAAGGGGTAGTCATTTTGTTCCATCTCTCTACCATCATTATTAGTAGTTCCTTGAAGAACTTTTCTTCAGGATCTTGCTCTCTCATTTACGATCCTTTTAATATCCTCAATCATGAAGTTTATGCCATCATATACCTCACCCAAGCAAGGCCTATCCATGTCAATGTATCAGATCATGCTCAATATAGGCTCAATGAACCTCAGGAGGTACTCGGCACTCGGCACGATCCCACCAAGAGTCATCTAGTATCATTGCCTTAATGGCAGCTGCCTTGGTACTATTAGATTGCCTCCATATGCTCCAATTAGCATTGATTACCATTCTAGACAATGCCTCTTTAACCTTCACAAGGCGTCTCAAAACAATAGTGTTGGAGGCAAAGCGTGTCTCAGCAATCTATTTTAAAATCAAAACAATAATAAATTAAAATCAAGATTAAATTTTAAATTTAAAAACATACAAAGTTTACTAAACTAAATTCTAAACTTCTAAAACATATTTATATTTTAAATAATTTAACTTACCTTAAAGAGCTCCAATTTCAAGAATTGTCTAAATATGGCTTGCGCCATATGGTGGTTTGTGACGAACATTTGGTCTCTTGTGCATCTTCATACATTTTTTTGATCCACTCAATTTTAGTGTCAATTTTTTGCAGCATTAGGTTAAGTGAGTGGACAGCACAAGGTGTCCAAAAAATGTGTTCAAGCCACTCCTCAACCAATACCCGACAGCCCTACAATTCTTGGCATTGTCAGTTATTACCTGAACATTTTGGGGGCCAACTTGCTCAATGGCTTGGATAAGAATGTTTGCCATGAAAGGACCGTCCTTCACCTCTCCTTCACAATCCACAACTTTCAAAAACATTGCACCTCTTGTGGACACTACAATAACATTGACCAAAGGACGATTTCTCGCATCTTTCCATCCATCGGATACTATGGTCACACCTGTTTCGATCCATGAATCCTTGATGGGTTTCATGAGAGCCTCTACATGGATTACCTCTCTGTCCAATAGAGTGGCGTGCACATTCCCCTAACCCGGGCCCTTGAACCCCTTTTGAGCCTCATTAATTGATCTCACCATCTTTTGCCAATACGACGAGCGAACAACATTAAATGATAATCCATTTACATACATAAATCTTGCTATGTCTTCCTCCGCAATGTCTCTAGCTTAATTCTGAAATGATATTTTCAAGGGCCCCTTTGCTCTCTTATTTGTCACCGGTTCTTGAGGAGCATGCAAGAATGGATGGCCCTTTGCGGGTGGTTCATTCGGAGTGGAAACCAAAGCCATAGATGTTTTTGTTTTATTTTGACTTTCGCAAAGGATGAGAATTAGCATGCCCAACTGCGTCTTCTGCTTGTTTTTGCTCATGAATATATTTGTTCACAATGTGGTTTGGAAGAAGGGTTTTAGGTAGTACCCCATTAACTCTTGGCTTCCCTATACAAAACTTAATGCATTTTTGAGGAATAAAGCACAAATGTGTTAGTCACTCTATTATAAAAGCTACTATATTCCTCTTTGCAATGGCTGCAAATCCACAAAAAAACGCCTCCATCTGGCATTGGTTGAACCATTTCCACATATTGCCATAGTGGAGAGCATTTGTTTGTTTTGAAACAGGAGTTTTCGGTGCTAGAAACACTTGCCATCCTATGAATCTACAAACAACACACAAAGACACAAACTAAAATGAAAAAAGAAAATAAAACTACAGAGCTCATTTCATTTTGTAAAAAATATGCAAAATAACTTTTAAAAACAAACAACATAAACAAAACCCTACCTCTTTTATTTATCTTTGCTATTCCCAGATAAAGGCTTCACCACAGGGACAGCTTGAATTTACTCAGATTTGCAGACTTAAACACCCAAATAAGTGGGGGTGATATTCTTCAACAAGGATGACAATAAACTCACAGTTACTTGGCTATATGTTGTGCGCTTGGGAGCAAAATCAACTTGCAATGAGTTTTCAACACTAAAATATATGATAGCCACACCTGGAATAGATAATTTCTTGCGCCACAGTAAGAAAGCTACACCCAGAAACATCCAAATAAAACCTCACAAAATTGCATATACAATCAATAATTCACCTGAAGGGTTCATATTTTGTTTATTTGACACATAAAAAGGTTACTTTGCCTCTTTGCCCTTGTCAATGGCTTCATATAAGATACCATGGGTTTTTTCTCACTATCCAGCAATAATACAACCCTCTCTACAAGTTCTAACACCTAAGAGAAAAACTAAGTAGCCGGTTTGAATTTGAGTTCATTTTAGAGGGTGCATTTGTACAAATAGTACGCACGCACACACAATTTAGCCTAAAAATAGAAATTAAGTTCATAAATACATATTACTATATTAGAATTTTGATTCAAAAATATTAATGAAACTATAAATATTATAATTTTATATTTTTTGAATTAAAATTATTAAAAGTTAAAAAGATTATATTAAACATTTATGTTTTCATTTATTTTTCTTGATGAAAAACCCTGGCAAATCTAACTTAAAAAGTGGCTCTCCACTAGCAAAATGACATTATTCTCACTGTCATCCCTCATCTCACATGCCTCCCTTGTTCAACCTAATTATTAAAGTATATTGTAATATTTGATATAATGATCATGTAAGTAACTTTCTTAGTAACTTTCTATTCTTTAAGTCGTTTGGTTAGTTCTAGTAACTTTCTCTTTTGTCTCTAGTTATCAATTGTTTCCAACTTTCCATTATGGAAAGATCTTGTGTAATCTCTTATATAAGGAGTATTCCTCATCTTTGTTTAATATTAAGTATCAATCGATTATCATTTCATGGTATCAGAGCCCATAGGTTAGTTTTTTGGTAAATTTTTAAAATCCTTAGTTTCATACATGGAATTTATTCCCGGAAGTTTTTTTAACATTTTTTTAAGATAAATTGGGTTAAATTTGTGAAGTTATCCTGAAATTTCTTGGAAATTTTGATAAGAGATTTCTTTTATAAAAACTTTGTTTTTGCAAGGGCTTTTAGGGACACGTGAAGGGCTTGAGTTTTTGCCCACAATTTTGGGTTTTGCGACAAAAGAGGGTTTTATATTGTGTCGAAAGAGGAGCCTGCACCTATAGTTTTTTTATTTCTACATACTACAAAGTTTTTCTACATGATATTTCAACAAATCATGGATTTTCTACGAGGAGCTCTTTTGCAATCTAGGGTTTTGCATGTTTTTTCCAGAAAAATGTGGTGTTTTTTGGGTTTTGTATGATTTTTCCACAAAACTCATGATTTGTTTGAAAAAGGGATTTACTCTGGTTTTTCTTTGTCAAGGATTTGCTATTTTTTCCAAAAAATGTTTTGATGATTTTTTTATAAAATTGTGGTTTCTTGCAGCTTGTTACTTCGTGTTAAAAGGTCGAGAGCAAAGAGAAATCATACGTTTAAAGAAGTGCCAGAGTCTTGATTAGTCAGTGTTAACAAAGAATTAACAAAAGGTCGCAACTAAAACCACAAGTAGAGTGCAATTTTTTGGTGAATTATTGTTTCCCTATTGACAAAAACAGTGAGTAAAAATAATTTATTTTTTCCCCAGGGGGGGTCACACAGATTAGCTTGAGTTGGCCTAGGTTCTTTCCTAGCTCATCACAACTGAATCTAGGCATAGTAATTAGGATACTAGACGGCTTCACAAATGTATCAAACCTAAATCCAAAACATTATTAAATTGGACCCATATTCGGGCTTATTTTCTAGCATATGACAACTTAGAAGAGAACAATATATAAATAAAATATGAATTTGAATGACAATAAATGAGTAAACAAACACCATAAAAACATAGTATGGAATATCAATTTGATAATTTTGTAAGTTACCTTGAAGATTTTGTCCATGTGTTTGGCAAAAAGCTCATTAAAAACAATCTTGCTACCCTCTCCCAAATTGACACTCTTCAAATAAGTACAGTCCCCCTACCTTGCATTCACAAACATCTACTTAAGAGATGGTGGTGAGGGTACAATGCTCTACAAATTGGCTAAATTGGGGTAGCAAACCATATGACATCTAACCACACAAAATCTTTAGCATTGGTTACACTCTCATCAAATTAATCGCACAAGAGTGGTTGTAAATGTATTTTGTTATGTTTATTGCATCCTCCATCATTGTTTTGTCCCATTGAAGTTAGCCAATATCCACAACGAGAAGAACGATGCAATGGATGACACATGATCCAAGGCATAGTAGGGTGTCTCACTTCTAGTAGCCTATCAGCTACAACATCATAGTAGGGTGTCTCACTTCTAGTAGCCTATCAGCTACAACATATGGTGTTGCACTGTATATCACAACTTTGACAACATTCTCCATCGCCACCTCATCCAAGATGTTACATAGTGTCTTGGCATTTTTTATTTCATTAGAGTCATTGATTGGGTTCAAGAACACCAAATGTCCACTAGAACCCACAAGGAGGAAATTAATAAGAGTGTGATTCCTACCATCCATTCACCCATCAAACAAAATAGTGCAGCCCTTTCTTTGATTTCATCTGTTCCTCCACCAAGACATTCATTTGTCTACCAGCATCATTCAACAATGGCACAGTCAAAACATAAAGGCTCGGTGACTTAAACCCTTTACTTGCCGCTATCAATGCAATGGCAACTAACTCCCATTAAGGGTTACTCTCAACCTAGAAGGGTATGTTGTTGAAGGACCAAAAATTGGTTATTGCCAACTTTGCCTCATTATGCTTATCTTGGTTTCATGCAGCACCTTTGAGGGAAGGTCAATGCCTCTTATCATCTTCATGTCATACAAACATATTAACTTGCTTCCTAATGCCATATCTCAAACAAAAACTAAATTTGAAACCAAAGTAAAAGAAAAAAATAAGATTGTAAATATGCCCCTGGCAACTAGCTAAATAGCCCCAAAAATTTTGAAAAGGAATAATAAAGTCCTAAAACGAGACAAAAACAAAACAAAGACCTAAAATTAAAAAACACAATCAAGGACATTGTCGCATACCTTTATAATGCTACCAAAAAATTTATTAAATTAGTCAAAAATCATGCAAAATTCCTTGAAATCACCTACCACTATGTCAATGTTTTGAAGGAAAATGAGAGCTCAAAGAAGCAAATGTGAAAAATAATGGATTTTATGCTCCTTTTAGGCCATTGACTGGCACTATGCATTGGTCGGTGTAAGATTAAGCTACAGAGATAGTATCACAATATTGGGCAGAATTGTAGACACAGAAAGATTTTCCACACAACATAATATTCTTATATTCTGCACTTGCAACGATACGGATTGCATATACATATATAGGATTTACTAATCCTATTTTATAGGGAACAACCTCCCTATTTAGTTGTAATTGTTACTCACGTAACAATTCACAACTCAAACCATATGAGTTGTTAAAACAACTCAAACCATAATATATTATTGTTACTATAACAATAATATTACTATTTACTAACATTTATATGAAAATTATTATTGACATAATTATTATTTATCCACATACATGGAGCACTATCTTAAATTTCCTAACATTCCCCACCTTTGTGCGAACATGATAAAAACATTCACACACTCTTCTGCAGTATGCTTACCCTTGTGGCATGTCCAACAATGTGACTCATGACCTTGTGATCCAAAAGAAAGGCTCTCTCCTCCCATGGTTTTAAATAAGCTTACCACAAACCTTGACATGAACATGAACCTCCACTTATTTGTTCACCTCGTGTGGTTTTCTGGATCCTCCGACAAACCCTTTCAAGATCCATGAACTAACTTACCTAGTGCTTTTGTTCGCCACTATGCTTGTACATTAGGGAAGTTATATAGAAAATAGCATACATATAACAAATTGGCACTTATTCCCCTTCAATGTGAAATTTCCACTTATTCGCACCACTTGCAATACTGAAAAACAAAGCATATCAAACTGCATACTAGAAAACAATATGCCACCAAAGCTAATGAGCGACCTTGTCGTTGGTGACTAGCGAGAGGATGTTGATTGTCCTCCAACCTCTGGTGTCTCCATCCTCCAATGTTAAAGTTATCTAAAGCACATATTCTTCATCACTAGGGCATGATAGCTCTTCATCCTTCGCATGGTTTTCCCAATCAGCTTCTTCAACTAAGGAAGCATCTATGTTACCCGGGGACGCGTTTCCGGCAAAAATTGAGCCGTCCCCGTTTCCGAAACGTCCCGGAAACTCGGAAACTTCCGGAAACCTTCCCCTTGGCTGTCCCATAAAATTAATGTTTCAGTTTTG
>MU224858.1:7810210-7830247 GCA_018584345.1 Thuja plicata
ACAATCCACAACTTTTAGAAACATTGCACCTCTTGTGGACACTGCAATAACATTGACCAAAGGACGATTTCTCGCATCTTTCCATCCATCAGATACTATGGTCACACCTGTTTCAATCCATGAATCCCTGATGGGCTACATGGAAGCCTCTACATTGATCACCTCTTTGTCCAATAAAGTGGTGTGCACCTTCTCGTAACCCGGGCCCTTGAACCCCTTTGGAGCCTCATTAATTGATCTCACCATTTTTTGCCAATACGGTGAGCGAACAACATTAAACGCCAATCCACATGCATAGACACATCTGGCAATGTCTCTAGCTTCATTTTGAAATGATATTTCCAAGGGCCCCATTGCTCTCTTCTTTGCAATTGGTTCTTGAGGAGCACGCAAGAATGGATGGCCCTCTACGGGTGGTTCATTGGGAGTGGAAGTTGAAGACATAAATGGTGTTTTTGTTTTTCTCCTAGCCTCTTGCAAAGGATGAGAACTTGCCTTCCCAGGTGCTTCGTCTGCTTGTTTTTGCTCTTGAATATATTTGTTCACAATGTGGTTTGGAAGTAAGGTTTTAGGAAGAATCCCATTAACTCTTGGTTTCCCTGTACAAAATATAATGCCTTGTTGAGGAATAAAACACAAATGTGCTTTCACTCTACTGTAAGAGCTACTAGATTCCTCTTTGCAGTGGCTGCAAATCCACACATAACCTCCTCCACCTGGCATTGGTTTAACCATCTCCACATTTCCATAGTAGAGAGCGTTTGTCTACTTTGAAGCGGGAGTTTTCGGTGCTAGAAGCACTTGCAGCCATTCTTTGAGTCTGAATCTACAAGCAACACACAACAAAAAAACTCATTCAGACCTTGTAAGAAAAATTGTATAAAGAAACTCTGATTCAGCAGATAATCACAAACTCAAAGTTAAAAAACTAGTAAAAACAAACAAAATTGAAATATTAAATAGGTTATAACTAATAAGCAAAATGAAAACTCAAAACAAAATGAGAAAATGCATAAGTATAACCTACCTCTGCAAAAATTGGAGTTTGTGTCTACTACGATCCTTGCTGGAAGTGGAAGATGAACTCTCGTTGCTGGAAGTGGAAGATTAACTTGTGCTCACAGCCCCACTGTGTAGTGGCTGCTAGAAGAGTTAGTGGTTGCTGGAAGAGTTAGCGGCTGCTGGAAGAGTTGTTTATAAACCAGTCGTGGCTGCTAGAAACCAAACACATGATGAAATGATAAATCATAAATCCAATGTGTTGTTTAATAAGTCTAAAACCGTGCATATAAAAAAAACGAGACGCTTTAGGGTTTTAAGGTGGCACAAAAGAATTAAAAAACAATATAACAAAGCGTTGAAAGTCAAAACAACTTGAAATTCTCGCAAATTCGCTTGAAATTCGTTAAAACTCGTTGCCATTCGTTCCGGGTTCATTTTTTTATTTTGAAATTCGTTTTGGACTCTTCAAAATTCGTCCAGGGTCCGTTTTACCGAATTCCTAGTGAATTACCCAGACAAAACCCGAATTTAATATGAATTCGAACCGAATTCGAATTTCGGACAAATCGAATGTCGAATTCCAAGTGAAGGGAACGAATATGGTAACTTAGTTATAAATGAAACAAGAAGTGGGTGCCAGGATAGAGAGGGGTTTGGCCCACTTATAATATTTTTTTATAATTTTAAATGCCACAAGAAGTGGATGCCAAGATGGAGAGGGGGTTCAGCCACTATAACCAAATATAAAGATAATTATTTAAAGCATTTTGACTTCTAATCTGGGCACCAAAATTTGCAGAAGTAGTCGGCCTAAGTTGACTGGAACATGATTTACATTAAACTATCTTTGACGTTGATGACAACTACCAACAAAAGCCCCCTCCTACTGTTGCTATGGTTGTTCAGCTCAAATTAAATGAGGATCCTGGCATGCCAAAGCACTTACTCTTTCAGTTTGTGTACTTACCAAGCCAACTAAGCCCCCTACAAGTTAGTCACACATCCCTACAGGATTATCAAGGACTGAAAGACATCTCCATAAACAAGGCATGATCGACTCAGATAACACACTTGTATGCAAATTTGATCCAATCAGTAATACTAACAAGCCTTGAGAACTAAGAAACAACTCGTCTCTCTCCCTCAAATCTTATACGACTTAAGTGGAGGAGCTTCCAGCTCATGCTTTAGTTGTTGCCGCCAAAAATGAGAACAAATTGACCATTATCAAGGAGCAAAAACTATTATTTGTTATTCCCCACCTCAAGATTGCTCACATTACAAACCGTCTTCATTATGACATTATCAACTCTAAATTAGTGAAGTGTCCCCATTGACTTTGGAATGGTAATGGTTTTGTATGGTCTTCTCAAGTACTTTCTAAGACATTCATTGCTTCACAAGATATCATTTTAGTGAGATGCACAAGAGGCCGAAGTGGTCTCTCCCTATGGTCACAAGTTATATTTGGGCCTCAAACTAAGAGTATTAGACTCATAGATCAGGGGTGTTCATGGTTCAGGTGGGATAACTTATGTCTTCCATGACTACTTCCAATCTAGGATATTGTAGTTGGACTATTATTTACATTCTTTGATAGATGTAGTTCCAAGTCACAAGAGGTTAGCTCCTACTTGAGTATGTTTTTCATATTTGAATGCTATTTCCAACCGATCTCTTCTAACGGTGGTACACACATTGAAGGAGATCCGTGCATTGATCTCTATCTAAATATTGCCCTCAACTCCTCCCTAGGTGATGTTATTCTTCTTGGGGATTGATGCTTGCACCAAGACCCACTAGATGCACATTAATGATCTTGTCACTGATGAACTTTGCCTTCAAGAGTAGATTGCTAATGAGTTTGGCTTGTTGAAGACTTCAACTAACAAGAATAACCATGTCACTAATTATGAAATATATATTCCCTAGCTTGAAGAATTTTAGAGTTTCCACACCCTTAATGGGATCTCTTGCTCCTCTGATTCTCATAGATTAACAAGCTTCCCCCATTGTGATGGTGCTCGCATTGTGGATTATGTACTTACTAGCAAACCTTGTCAGCCATGTAGATTTAACCTCCATGCTTCCTATCCTGATCCTTGCCCCCTCAAGTCTAATATTACATGTACCATAATTCAATTTGATGGTGTAACTTTGCTTCTCAATTTTCTCAGCTTAAGTCCAACTTTTACTCTATTCCACCTTCAATTAATGTTATCTTGTTCTTTCAAAGATAGCTCTTGACCTTTCAAAGGTAGCTCTTGATCTTTCACCATGCAGTTTCTCACTTAGTTGCACCATATATTTATAGATTTTGCCATGTTAAAAGCCAATTTGATGATGAGTGTAAAGCCATCCAACATAGACAACATTTTGTCCTTGTCTACAACACTCCTCCATTTTCACCGCCCATAGAGATTATTAGCATCTCCTTCGGTATAAAAAATTAAAGGGACTCCTCCAATGTTGATTTGACCATATTCATTTGGGCACAAATGTTAAATCTCTTTATGATAAATGTTGAGATGGACATTGTGGATGCCGGTAGTTTTTACCAAATTTGTAATGACTAGTTCTATGTATATTGTGTACTTCTAATCTTGAATTGAATTATTAAGCATGCTTAAAGTCTTGGATCAGTGTGTATCTTTTGCAAACAGCAAATTAGGTTTTTCCACACTATTCCAACTTGTTTGGGTCTTCCTTAAAGTTGGGTTTTCTTTTGAGAAAGAAGTGATAAATAACTTTGAAGCTGATCGATCCACTAAAAAGATGATGTTTCAGACAGAAGTATAAGACACAATTATACACATAACTAGCACATTGTGATTTTTGAGAAAATTGCTATTTATATGTATAATTGTGTCTTACACTTTTGTATCAAACGTCATCCTTTTAGCGGATAGACTTCAAAGTTATTTATTGGTTCTTTCTCAAGAGAAATCCCAACTTCAAGGAAGACCCAAACAAGGCAGAATATTATTTCATTTGATGGTAACATAATTTAGACACTACTTTGTTGCAAGAATATTTTTCCTTTTAATTCCTCAAAACTGTGTTATATACATATGTATGTATATATATATGTGTACATAGGTATATGTATGTATGTATGTATGTATGTGTATATGTGTCATATACACATATGCATACACATACATACATACAGATATATACCTATGTACCTATATAAATAAATATATATGTGTACATATACACGTGCATATAAACATATATATACCTATATGTAAATAAGTATATCTGTGTGTGTTCATAGGTATATCTATGAATGTATGTATGTATGTATGTATATGTATATGGCATTTATACACAAATGCATACACATATATGTGTATATATCTCACAAAGTTTTGAGGAATTAAAACGAAAAATATCCTGCAACCAAGTGGTGTCTAAAATCAAATTACCATCAAATGAATTAAAGTGGTGCTTTGACTAAAATTTTCTTGGATGCACAAAACTATAAGATCATGTTCACGCAAAATAGTGTAACGTCTCAGAAAGGCAATTTAATTGTCTTTTTATAAACCAATACATAAGAACTTGTTTCCTGTCTAGTTATCAAGAAAGCCAAGTTCACTTTTCCAAACAGTGATAATCCAAACCTTGATCTATGACCCAAATGCCATAACCATAATGATTCATGAATGATTATGTTGTAAAATGAAGATCACGTTTTTTGCATGGGAAGCCACTGAGGAGCCTCTTTCAAAGAACAGAAAAAATGCAGTCATGTTTATTGAAAGCAAAACATGTAGTAAAGTCCTCACGGGAAATGTGGCCATGCTTGTAAAATGCAAAATTCTATTCAGTACAGGGAGAAAAAACCTTTAATCCATACATACTTTATGGATGTACTGAGCAAAAATTTTCAGGTACTAGTAAAAAAAAATTATGACAACCTTAACAAACAATCACATTAATAATCCTAAAGCTTTAAATAGTAGGAAAGAAACTTTATTACTAAGGATGAACTTCACAGTTAGTACTTCAAAGATTCTAAATTTCACAAGTCCTTTAACAAAAAGTTAAAACTGTGAAACTGCTTAAGAATATACCCACATAAATAATTGGTAGACCCAAACCTGTACTATAATTTTCAGTTACACCACCATGGTGCATACATCCTTCTGAATATGATATTCCTGACACAGAACTTGATCTGGTACTTGCATCTTCATCTAAAACTTTGCCATATTGTGGGTTGGACTTTGTCACTCCAAATTCTATTTGGCAATGAACATCACAGGGTTCCTTCTTTTTATGTGATCTCTGCTCCTTTGACTTCTGCAATACTTTTTTTCCCCGAGGCCATTTGTAATCCAAAGACTCATTGGCCCCACATCCTCCAGAATGCATCGGCATGTAATTTGCAAGAGTTCCCTTTGTCCTCCATCTTGAACCGCATGCATTGCACAGCACTGGCTTCTCAGGTGGGCCATTACGCCACAAAGGAGTAGCTGCATTGTCACCATACATTGATCAGATTCCATGAGCATATATCTCATGAAGGTTAAGAAATAAGTGCGAAAGAACTACTTATTTGATTTTTGACATCTATCTGGAAACAAACATGTTTTATACTCTCTTTTAATTGCCTCAATTGCTTATACTTAGGATACACTGTGATTATAATAGCATATAGAAGAGATGAAGAACCATTATACACACTAAAGCACAATCCTCTTGAACTATTCCAAGAAAAGAATACCTGCCTAAAACATTTTACATGGTTAAAGCAATTTTCAAAGAGCTAGGCCTTCTTAAAATGTATCCCGATATAAAAATTCCTGATGACACAGATCAAGACTGTTAATAGTAATACATTTCAATAATATGTCTCAATGCTTAGGTTTCCAATGGATCTACTGATAGCCACCATTCTTATCATGGTGAACTTCCAAATATTAATTTTATCTGACTTCCAATAGTTTCAAGCAAAGCAACAGGTTCTTAGCAATACATCATCAACAATGTCATGTGTTAATATACTCTAATCCTCCAACATTTTCATATGGAATGTCAATAGGTACCTTGCCAGCTTTGTTGTTCATGAATGAAACTCTCACTGATCTACAAGCAATATCAAGCCTATAGATCTTGAACACTATTGACATGTGAAATCTATGAATCTTATGGTTGCCACATTATTGCTTCTAAGTTTCTAACCCATGAATCCACTCGTTAAAACGAATGTACACATCACTTTATGACCTCCAAATGAAAAATCTTGGTTTTGATGCTTAAGCACTAGGGCTCAAATGCTAAACCAAATTTAATTCAAAGATCAGTGATGCAGAAATTTTCCAACAAGAGATACATACTAGTCATTATATCCCAAGAAATCCTCTATATCTAATCATTTATTAAACATAAATAGACTCACCTCTACATGTCAATTAGAGGTTTCATCTCCCCCTACTGGGTGTTGGCATGAATTGCAAGCATGTGAAAATAAATTTCCTTATGCATAAAGATAAGTATATAGCTCAAGTGTAAATTCAATCATTAATCAACCAAAAAGCATGATCACTAATTACAACTTACACACAAAGTGTTATTAGTTCAGGTAACTTCTAATTTGCCAAGAAATTGTTTCTTCCCATCGCATAGATCTACATGCATAAAGTTTGCTTCATCTAGAAGGGCATAAATTTGTATCCATCCCAAAAAACTAAAAATCGTTGTTGGAGGATCAAGTTAGTTCTTGTTCTTAGTTATAATCTATAATCTAGATCCAGTCCCAAGGCATCTCGTGAAAGATATATCTTTTTGATACAAGTATCAAGCCTACAATTTTATGTAGGTTAGAGGATCGGGGACCTAGCTTTCAGACATGTTGATTGTCCAAGCCGAGTTTGTCACCCAATCATAGCATCTACAAACTATCCTACATGTTAATGTGGGTTAGAGGATCGGGGATCTAGCTCGGGCATATTGATTGTCCAAGCTGAGTTTGTCACCCAACCATCACATCTAGAAACTGTCTTTTGATTTCCTTTCTACATCCACAAACTCAAATGCATGGAAAATACAGCTCTTAGACAAGCAAGGTATCCATCCTTACTCCTTAGTCTTCATTTCTCTAAGAAGGTTGCTTCATTAGGTTCCAATAGATACCAACATTGTGAATACTCTTGAGACTAGCTTGCTCCTCCTTTTTAGCGAAATCTATGTTGATAAATTACCTCCTGTCATGTATTTTGTCAATGCTTCTGCTCAACTGCTTCCTTTGAAGGAGACAAATCACTAGAGTTGCCAAAAATGACATTTACAAATAGTGCATCAAGTTATCTAGACCACCCTTCCTATGCCACTTAGCCCAAAGATTTCTTTTTATGCAAAGCATTTCTTATAAGCGGAGGATGGTATCTTATGACATCATCACTATCTTTGGCACCATTGGTCATATGGTTTGAGGTGTCCCCTTGGCCAACTTAAGGTGTGTTACCACCAATTAAGCATTGAGATGGATCCTTGTGTTTTGCCATAGCCGAATCTACCTTCTTTGCCCCTTCCAGGAGGTGGAGACTAAGTGAGATACCACTACCTCTACAAGCACTTGGGCAACATTCTCTCTACATTCATTGGATATCCACACCAATAGTGCTTGGCACTATATTTACGGGAGGTTGTCAACCTTTGTCACAAATCCTTGCAAGATGTCTCTAGGGATCTTAAAGCCCCCAAATTAATCACCTCCATCTCCTAACCCATCAAAATAGCCAATGGCTCTTAACAGCTTTTGGATACTACTACTACACACATAAATGTGGATCAACCTATGAGACAAAATTTCTCACAACTTATCACTTCTACTATGATGCCCCAACACATTTCCCCTCAACAATATGGTTTTTCTTTTTTTGATGGCACAATTCAACTTCTTCTCAAGAACTCCATATATTTACAACTTCCCAACCACAAAGACGATGCATATTACTAGCTTCTTCATTACTACAAAAAGTCTTGGATGTTAGGAGTGATTCTACAAGGAGTGCCTTGCTTCCTCTTAGAATCCCTACTTAGCCATTATGACCTTAGACACTTCTCAATGAGCAACACGCAATCATCAACAATGACACCACTAACTCTTCCATTTTGAGCCAAGATACATATATTCAACGAGACCTGTGTCTCCAATACTCCTCAACTTATGCTCTTTGGGAAAGACCATAGGTGTTAGTGTTATGCAATTGTATTGTATTTTTGTTTTTTGCTCCTTCCCCTTTTTGGGCCTATCTAGGATTCTCTTCCTAGAACTTACAATTGTATGTTGATGTATTTTGGGTATAACTAGGAAAATTAATATAATTTTATTTATTTCAAGAGTATAATGGCAAGAGCTTAACAAGAAAAATTTGGCACAAAGATTCAGTTTCTGTTTCAGCAGTTCCATATAACCTCCCTCTTGAAAAAAAATCAATCCAAAAAATAATGGCATCAAATGACAACCTTTAATTATGAACCTTTTGGTAGTGTTATTTACTAAGATCCAAAATTCCTTGCTCGTTCTTCCTATTTGTTAGGGTCCTTATATCATGTTGCAGGCTTATACATTGAAAAGCTTGTGTAGAAGAAATAAATTTGAACACTTACTAGTGACATAAAATTGGAATTTCTTCTAGATATACATTACAGACATATACACTCTATCAAATTATGCCTAAACTTTATTTAGCCCTTGTTTTTCTAAGAGTCGTAAAATCTTGTCATATGTCCTTTTTGTCAAGTCCCTACCATCATTGTAAAATAATCATGGTTACCTAGAGATGCACCTCCGACCCCCTGAGACACTTCTCCAATTCCGGAGATGTCTCCAAAAACTTACTAGCGCACAGGGTTCTTTCGAATGTCGTATCCCACCTTCTCTTAAGTCTCCCAACCAGACATTAACGTTTCCCACAGGAAACTTAGGGCAAAATACATTAGAAGGCAAAAAAGGAAGGCAAATAAATAAAATAAGCCTGCATAATGTTTCATTCTGATATTTTGGATTATACAAAAAAACATGGACAATGCAAACTTTTTGAGAGGGGCATAAAGAGTTGTATGACTGATTTCTTGTCATTGTAGTGGTCTAAAGAGAAATTGTCTTTACTATTTACTATTCTTGTATGATTGATCTACTATTCTTGTTTTCAAAGTCCTATGTCACAATATTTTGTGGAATCATTAAAATATATTTTAAAATGGCATCTCCAAGTAATGAAAATCAGTTGTACCAGTACTGGTACCAGTCTTTGGTGTCTCCAAGTACCACCATCTCCTGGTGACTATGAAAATAATAAACATATTGGGTTTTATTTCAACCTTCTTGCTCCATGTATTCAAGTTCAGCTTGTGAGCACCATAGATCTGTAATTAGTCCAAGATTTTACTGTTTGGATTTTTTTGTACTGATTGTCATCATCCTTGAATCATACAAGGTTTACTTTTTATCTTACAAGTGATGTCATTTGTTCCAAAGGTGGTATTTCTATGTGATTTTCTTATAATAGCCAATGGTCAATAATAGATAATTTTAAAAGATTGCAGGTAACTATTCCATGAAGGAGATATCATGTCCCTTTAAAATTAGGACATTTAATGAGGAATTTGAATGTAATACTCTCTACTTCCTCTTTTTCTTAACAGAAAAATAGTTTCTCATGAAGCTTCCATTGTACAACTAGAAGTGGGAGTTTGGCCTACACTTTCTGAAGAACAAAATAATATGCATTGTTTCAATCATTGTCGTTGGTCACATCAAGCTGGTCAAGAAATTGTGACAAAGTTGAAGAATCAAAAATCCCATTGGCCAGCATTTTGAGCAAATTTTCCACGAATCTGACCTAACAATGTCTACCATTATTGTTTAAAAAAATAATCTTTCAAATATCATCTAACAGGTGACAATGTTGAAGAATCAACAATCCCATTGGCCAGCATTTTGAGCAAATTTTCCACAAATCTGACCTAACAATGTCTACCATTATTGTTTAAATTAATAATCTTTCAAATATCATCTAACAGGTTATCAATTTCTGAAGTGGAAGCATTTTCAGTTTATAATCACTCATAGGCAACAAATTTATTTAACTAGTAAAAAGGAACAAAACTAACAAATTTGGAAGTTTGAGTTTATTTCCCAAGGGTTGCCAACAATTCTTTCAAACCATTGCTTTGTAGCTGTTCCATATGGGCCCACACTAGGATGCGGAGGAAAGGTTTTATTATTCAGTGAAAATGCATTGAAGGCTTCATGAGCTCACTATAGTATGATTTGTACAGGATGCAGCTATCATGGCCATAGCAACAAAAATTGTTCTTAGGAATAAATCAGAAAAAAAAAATCAGGAAAGCACGATTTACTCGGGAAAAAAATTAAAATTAGGTTAGGGCCCGTTTGGCAGCAGGAATTGGACCGGAATTGGCATTATCTAATTCTGGATAATGCCAAATTCCATGTTTGGGTCCTTGGAAAAAAATGGAATTGGAATTCTGAAATTCTCATTTTGCCCCCAAAATGGGAATATCATCTTCCACCTAAATAGGTGGAATTGGAATTTCGAATTCCAATTCCAATTTTTACAAAAGCAAATTTAATATTTCGTGGGATCCGTGACTATAAAGATGTATATTATATTGCTATAAGGATGTATATATACATTTGTGTATATACACATGTGTGTATATATGCATATGTGTATATATACATACATGTATGTGTGTATATATACACACGTGTATGGTGTGTGTATATGTGTGTATATACACACATGTGTATATGTCTATATATATATATATATATACACACATGTATGGTGTGTGTATATGTGTGTGTATATATACACATGTGTGTATATACATACACATGTGTGTATATGTGTATACATGGATACACACTTGTATGTGTATATGTATGGTGTGTATATGTGTGTATATACACACATGTATGTGTGTATATATACACACGTGTGTATATGTATGTATATATACATAAATGTGTTTATATGTGTATACACGTGTGTATGTGTGTATATGTGTATACATGGATACACACTTGTATGTGTATATACACACATGTGTGTATAAATACACGTGTGTGTATGTGTGTATACACACACATGTGTGTATGTGTGTATATGTGTATACATGTGTGTGTATACACATATACACATGTATATATACATGTGTATATACACACACATGTATGTATGTATGTATGTATACACATGTGTGCATGTGTGTATATATACACACCATATTCAAAGAAATTAAAAAATAAAGATTTAAAATTCCTTATGCATCTTCTTGAATTGACCATATCCAGGATATGGTATTCCTGCTGCCAAACGGGCCCTTAGGGTTATGGTTTTTGGAGAAAAGGGCAAAATCACCCGGCAGGCAAAAAATTTCAAAAAAAATACATTTAGCATTAATTTCTGGAAAAGAAAAAATCATGAATTTTATCAGATTTATTGCCAAAAATAAGTAAAGTGTGATTTCCAGTGATTTCATCAATCACAAACTCACAAAATTTTGGAATAAATCCATAAAACTCAATCTTAACTTGGAATTAAGTGGGTAATAGAATTTGTGATTTTCTCACAATTCTGTAACCATAATCTTTAGCAATTATCCCTTCCATTTCCAAGAATGCCATATCTTCACCCTGGTTTGGATAATTAAGTTATTGAAAAGTCAATACACATTCTAGAAGGGATACATTAGATAATAATTTTCATTAAAATTTAAAACTCATCCTTGTTCATAGTGTTGTAGTGATTTCTTTGAAACAACAGCCAGAGGATTTTTTGTTCTTTGAAACAGCAGACAGAGGATGCCAAAGTTAGTTGACTAATATATTTCTCTAGTAACTGAAGCACGGGTTTCCTTCCTGAGACCTTCATGATGGGCCCCAAGAGAGACCTGACATGGCAAACAGCTTAAACAGTATGCAGATGAATCCAGAAGAACTACACAGCAACAAACTGCTGATATTCACTCGAACAAAATATTTTTCCTTTAATTTATTAGGTAGCTTTGATTTTATGGCATCTTATGAGATAAGCAAATTAACTTGGTAATTCACACTCAATGCCACTTATTTCATTGCTTCGATTAGCAAAGGTGTCCCATTTCATTCCAATATTTATCAAGTTGACAATAGTGAGACTGCAAATTAGACTGTTATATCATTAGAAATTAGAATACTTATTCATTCTTACCATCTAATTTAAAGTACATGAACTCTGTGTTGCAGAAGAATGTAATCTTGTCGTGCCATATCTATCCCTATCCATAAGTCAAACTCCTCTTGGCTAATTTGATGGAAATACTTTAAATCATGGTGTTTCATATTGGCTTCAATTCACAATAACAAGTTAGTGATGGTTCAAGCTCCTTTAGTATTTTCAGAGATCTTTGATGGTTTCTTATATCCCAAGGCATAGTACATAGTTATTATGAAACACAGACATAAAAAGAAAAAAGAAAAAAATTCTGCCAGAATTTACACCAAAACCATTACGTAGAAAATTAAAATCTGTTACATCTGAAGCAAAGCACCATACAAGTTTTTCAGGAAAAAAAAAAAAAGAAATTGCATATCATAAAATGTGGGGTTTGAAGTAAATTATGGAATATAGCATCATAAATACTTATGCTTTAAGTCCAAATAAACCTATTCTGAAACAGGCTATACAGAATGAAAATTATACTCTCCTTTATCAAAACTTTAAAAAAAAAATTATATTAGCTGGGGATTTTAAATCTCTTTTGAAGGATGACAAGAAGAGAGGTGGGGCCAATAAACAAACCCAGTCTCGGAAGGACTTTATCGGATTCGTAGGTAAAAATACTGAATGGGAGTGTGGGTCATTGAATCTAAATCTGATAAGTATCTTCATCCAGTAGGAGAGCTGACTTTGGCTATTAGATAAAAGAATTGCAGATTTATGGCCTCCTACAGTTTCCTAAACCAGTCCTCACAAATACACTCTGGAATTCTAAAAATCTGCTGGTTCTGATGACTATCATAGTTCAGTGAAGATTAAGAAAGATTCTTCTCTAGGGAGAACCCCATCTAGATAGAAATTAATGCTATGTTCCACAGTGTTTCAGTGACAGGGATGGCGACATTTTTTGGAGACAGTGGGCATCAGCAATATGTGTGCGAATTTTATATATATATATAGAGAGAGAGAGAGAGTCAAATTTCTACAAGTTAATGGACAGCAATATAACATGACACTGTTAAAAACAATGCTTGACAATGTCTGCAGAAGCCTGCACACCAACCACATTCTGAAAAAATTATTTGTCTGCCCTTCTAACACAATACAACACTTGTTCCAGACCATGGCCAATGCACCTTTAATCATTTTTTAAACTGATAATGATAACTGATTCTAATACCATATCAAAAATTTTGAAGTTTGAGTCTTTTAAACTGAACAATGAAATCAGAGTTCCCTGACTTGCCGCGAGTCAGGCGAGTTGGCGAGCCGAATCATTCTCAGCGGGTCAGAATGACCCTGACTCGTGACTCGCCGAGTCAGCAAGTCAGGTGCTGACTCGCCGAGCCCAAGCCCTCTAACTCGGCCGCGCGGCCGCTTGAAGTTGCCAATGAAAAAAAAAAATAATAATAATAACTTTCTTAACTTTTTTTTTGCTTCTCTTCCTTCTAACCCTAAAAGGTGTCTTATTTCCTCGTTATGAGACGAAGAGAAGAAAAGGGAGAGATAGGAAGAAAAACAAGAAGCCATAGGTTTGCAACCAGCAAGGAGGAAGAGCTAAAAAGCTTCCACAAATCACATTGGGGCAGCACTATACTTGCATTGAGAGCATCAAGGAGTCCATAGCAGCTGTTGCAAAGACTTCTCAACTCATTTCAAAGAGGTAAGTGTTAAATTTTATAGATTTTGTTGGTTTTTTTTGTATGTTTATGGATTTTTCATTTTGTTGTTAATTTTTTGAACTTTCCAAATCTTGAATATGAATGCTTAATTGTCTTCTATTCAAATCTAAATTGCATACTTCAATGAGAGAAGTAGAACAATAGCAACTGGAGTATATTCGAGCACATCCACTCAAAGAGGCGTAATAGATTGACAGTGGAGAGGTTGAATGACCTAGTCTTTGTTCATTACATCCTTTGTCTTAGAACCAGACAAATTTTGGCAAGTGACACCTCTCCGATCACGCTAAAGGAGGTTGATCCAGAGTCTGAGCGGCTCATTGAGTCTACCGATCCTATCTTCACTGATGAGGACCTTGAGTGAGTTGACTAGGTAGATCGAGAGGCTGAGGCTGTGGCCATGGCAGAGGAGGAGGATAGAGCACGATCAAGCAGAGCTGATGTTGATCAGAGTGGCACCTCATAGGCACAAACTATCGCTGCTCAGTCATCCAGGACCTACCTTAGATGCCTTTGCAGGAAGGATACAGGCTACTCTGAGGTTGAGGCTAAGCCTGAGCCAGAGCCATAGACTTGTTTTTGTTTGCACATGTTTAGGAACATTGGATGTCATGGATTTCGTGGATTTTATATACATTTGACAATATTTATAATTCTATATCTATGTTTGCTATTTCCTTCAGCTACAATTTACGTTTGTACTTATGTGATGGATGTATGTTTAATATTTATCTATGTCATCAAATTAGCTTCTATTTGATGATGTTATAGTGCCTTTAAGCTTTATTCAATAATGGGTGCATGACACAAGTTTTAACTTGTTAAAAACTCTAAATTTCAAGGGTTTTTTCATTTTACCAAGTCATCGCCGAGTCCGAGTCAAGTCATTCTCGTCAAGTTAGAGCCAAGTCCGAGTCTGGGAACTTTGATTCAAATCACTGATGTCGGTGTTAACTGTTACATAACATATACCACTGGCTATGTATATGAAACATGATATATTTATTGCTGTTATACTACTGCCACTGCTGTCATGGATAATTTGACTGCAGTTATACTGCTGCCATGATATATTTATTGCTGATGTTATAATGTTGTCATGTTATACTACAGTTATAATGCTGTCATGATATATTTCAGTCTTTTTTTAATGTGGTGAATGATTTTTTTAAAACATTATTAAAACTTGTTTGGCCATCCCTGGGATGGTCACCAGAAATCTCAAACACCCCTAGCCATCTTGGGTACTGCCAAACATCCCCATGGTGTTTCCTCTTACTGCAACACATTTCAGAAAAGTTTCAAAAATTTGAAGAATTTTGGGGATGGCTAGGTATGTCCCCTGCTGTCCCACCATGTCTCAAATGCCATTGTGGATAGGGACAGCAGTTTGAGAGCCGGGAATGCATACCCATGAAACACAAAACCAATGTGATTGTAATATCCAAATCTCAAAAGACCTTGCCAGTTAGGTGGAATGAACCAGTTCAAGGCAAAATCTCAAAATGTTTGCTATGGCCAACAAGCCTAAAATGAGAAAATTCATCTCAAGGATGGCAATGGAAACACAATCAATAACATGTTCCAGAAAAAGACAGAATTGGAATCCAAAATAGCTGTTGTTCATGACATCCCAAAGATAGTTGATCGTGATAGAAACTCCATTCAATCTGAAAAAGAGCTCATGGCAAATCTGCATGGAATTCTGGAAAAAGTATAAATTAGATGAAATCAAAGTTGAAACTGTTTCTTTCTTCAAGGAACCAATGTTACCAAATCAGAAGAAAAATCCTGCATACTCAGGTAGGATTCATTTCAGAATTGGAACCCAATATATTTTGTGGGTGATGGATTTATTTGGAGTCGTTGATGAGCATACCTGGGATGACGCATTTTTAAGTCAATTCCAATGGTGGACAAAACTTTCAATAGATTTCATTTGATTTTTTTATCCTAAAAGATCTGCCCAAACCACTAATCGGCTGTTATTTTCATTTGCATTTTGCATTGTGTTTGTTAAGTTGGGAAATAGGAAACAGAGACACTCTTGGAATTTAATGCCTCCACTTATGAATGTTTCCTTGCCACACGTTTTACATTGTCCATGTTCTACCTTTCCTCCATTAGCATTAGTGTTGGTGATAGATGGTGTTTACTCTTTTTTTGCTCTTCTATATTTACTGCATCCTGTCTACATTACCGGTTCAACCCTCTAGACATCCAAGTTCTAGTCCAATCCAACCTGGATAGGAGTCTAGGTTAAATACATGTGAAAGGCTATCCAAGGTTCTATAAATGCCCTGTGGTTTCATTCAAATCAACCCTGGGTGAGCCCAGGTCGAGTTTGACAAACAACTAGTGTTACTGTAATGAACCCATCAATTTTTTTGGCCTTTTTTTAACTACTTTGGCATTTGACTTCAACTACATGCCTAAAAATGCCCCCTCTAACCCTAAAACGTGGATTCCAAAACAATTTGAAGACAAATACAAAGTGATTTCCATAATTGTGAATGCAAAACAAAAATATCATTCATCATTTTTGAACTTCGATTCTTGCTTGCCATTGCACAAACAGAGTTGAAGATCAATCAGTGAATGCTCCAAAGAAGTTGGCTTGCTACTCCTACATATGTGCAAGAGCCCATTTATTATCAAAATGATTGTAGAGGAAGGTTTTGGCAAAAGAGGTAGGTCTTACTCTTAAACAAGTCTTTGATTTGCTTTTTTTCTACATTTCCTTTCTACAAATGAATTCTCTTGTTTTGTTTTCATTATTCTCTATATCTGTGGCATATGTTTAATTTTTTTAAATCTGAGTTAAGTTGTATATGTTTTGCTTTTTGTTTTCATTTGTCTCAAACGCGTTGTTTCTTGAACTCGTTGCCAATAAGTATTACAATGGCAACCACAGCTGCATGTCTTATTGAACTTGTTGCAATTCACCAGACTTGTCACATGCTTGGTCATTCTAGTTGATGGTGAAGGCCCTACATAACACCACATTAAACAAGCTTACTGACAAAATGATCTGATTTATTACAACTAGATTTCACATTGTCTTGTACAACATTTTATCAGAAATTATATTCATGGTTGATGCACGCTTACTCTTTTATATATATTCAGGGATTAAGGAATTGCATGGGTAACAACAAATCCAGCTAAAGGTAACAGAAAATCACATCCTTAGGCACTAGCCCCATCAAATGCAAAGAATTTATTTACCTAATTCTCACAGACCTTGGAGCCATTGGAAAGAATCATGTTCGTGTGCACATAAATTATCCAGGGTTGAGCCATAAGTGAGCCACTATAGAAATGGAGGCTTCTAAGAAGGTATATACAAATGTGAGCCACCATAGAAATGGAGGCTTCTAGGAAGGTAGATACAAATGTTATCCGCTATAGAGATGGAAGAGTAAGGAACTTAAGTGCCATTGAGTGTAGGATTTCCGCTCTAAGGAATGTGTATGACAACCATAGCTCATTATCTGTCAGTCTGGTTTTCAATAGGGGCCCAGCGCATAACGGTACTATATTCCCTGAGAGTACAGAGGTTTACATTGCATAACTTGATATGTTTCAACTTTCAAGACCTTTGTAAAATTATAAATGTTTTAAAGAAGGATAAGACAAGATCATCCTAAAGGTGAGGTCTCTAAGTCTAAAATGCTAAATTTTTCACAAAGGTATATTTCTTCATGGATGAAAGTCACAGTCTCATATCAATCAGCTTAAAGTCAAAATAGAACTCAAATTTGCAGTTGTTTTTTACAGTAAATAAACAATAATTTAAAATACAATATGCCAGCAGCTGCAGGCAATGAATATGCCAACCAGGGGACATGTGGAGGAAAACACATTTTGTATTACATAGGAAAGTAAAGAAAGAGACCAAAAAGTGATGGTTTCTGCATTAACAAATTTGATTTCCTTATTTGCCATCACATATATCCACAAAAAAAACCATTTAAGATGTCACGGAGTAAGGCCAAACTGATAGTATCACAAAGTATTGACAGATTAAATAACAAATATCAATTTTGTGGCCTACTAACTGTTACATTCTGAGACCAAGTGAACATGCTGCAAGTTTTCTTAACAAAAATTCTGAAGTGCTCTTCCACTGATCTATTTTCTGCCTTAACAAGTTTGATAAGTTTGAACTGGAGAAGAAAACAACATTTGGTTAATAATGGTTGGAATTTGACTTCTTGAATGCTTGCTTGATAGTGTTATTCCACAGTTTCCAAACCTATTTCGTATTTTCTAATTAGGGTAACCAAGTGAGGGAAGAATAAGTGAGATTGCTACAATTGTCAATTTTCAGATACATGCTGAAATTTAATAAGTTGCCAAAAACGAATATATTACTTACCTTCTATAAGGTATAACATGTTGCTTGTCAGGCTTGAAATGTATCAACCACTTTTGCATTTTTACAGACCAAAAATAAACAAATAAAATCCTCGAAAAGCACCGGAAAAGGTAAAGCCCAATAGAAGGCTTGTATGTAGCTTATGCTGCAGAATTCTACAACTGCCAACTAGGAAAGAGAAAATTGACCAAGAAATTGTATTACCATTTTGTTTCGGTTGTATCCATTTCTTAGTTACAATCTTCTATTTCCCTATGGTTGCCTTGTGGAAAAATTCTGCCCACACATCTAAATATAAATGAATATATTACTTACCTTCTACAAGGTATAACATGTTGCCTGTCAGGCTTGAAATGAATCAACCACTTTTGCATTTTTACATACCAAAAATAAACAAATAAAATCCTCCAAAAGCATTGAAAAAGGTAAAGCCCAATAGAAGGCTTGTACGCAGCTTATGCTGCAGAATTTTACAACTGCCGACTAGGAAAGAGAAAATTGACCAAGCAAATGTACTACCATTTTGTTTCAGTTGTATCCATTTCTTAGTTACAATCTTCTCTTTCCCAATGGTTGCCTTGTGGAAAAATTCTGCTCACACGTCTGAATTTTCTGAAATACAAACTGCAGAATATGCACTTATTCCCAGCCAACTTGCTAAAATTGATTCTAGGGATTCCAATGCTGTGATCTTTTGAGCAAATCATATTTTTCCATTTCTACCTATAAATCATTGCAGATCCCATGCATTGAGTACCCCAAGCTCCTTTCAATCTAGCCCAATAGAAATCCCAACCCTTATATACTCAATTATTTCAGTTCCCAATTCCTATGCATCTTGTCATTTACCAGTTTCTTAATCTCCTTATACCAATTCAACATAAACTTATAAATGCACTAACCAATTAATGTTTTTCTTCCAGATTTGTCCAGTACGAGCTCTTTCCAATATGCTTGTACTAAGAGAGTTAAGCAGAGCACAAATGGAGAAACACACTGATTTTTTAACATTTTAAGACACTGCTCAGCTCAATATATTAAGAATTGTTTGTCATTTCAAATTAAATAAACAAAAAGACGGGGAAACCATATTATGGCAATTAATGTTTTTCTTCCAGATTTGTCCAGTATGAGCTCTTTCCAATATGCTTGTACTAAGAGAGTTAAGGAGAGCACAAATGGAGAAACACACTGATTTTTTAACATTTTAAGACACTGCTCAGCTCAATATATTAAGAATTGTTTGTCATTTCAAATTAAATAAACAAAAAGACGGGGAAACCATATTATGGATGGACTTAGTTATACTCGCATTACCATCCAATTTATCATGCGTAGTGGCTCAAAGGAACTTTTCAGCTGCTAAGACTATTAATACTATCTATACCTTACAAAATAAATTGCAACATGTTACCTTGTGACATCTTGATCTCTCAGATTTGCAATAGCTAAGGTAGGCGTATAATGAATGTTACATATCGGCAACACAACCTCAGAAAAGCATGGTCTTTATTGATTTGACACCTCGGTTGATAATTCTGACAGCACAATTATAACTCATTTGCCCATTAGATACTGACAAGTTTCCATGAATGAGTGGAGGTGAATGTAATTCACAACTCCACTGCCATGAGCAATACTAGGATCTTGTTTCTATGGGAAATTTTACTTTCTTAGGGAATTTCCCTTCCAGAATTTTATCCATTCTTAGCATGATGGTTAATAT
>MU224858.1:7831419-7841457 GCA_018584345.1 Thuja plicata
TGCATAGGAGGGGTAAAGAAAAAGAGGGGGCACACACTGCATGTGTCTTCGCACCCCGGGGGCAAAATGGATATTTATAAAGCTAGAAATAGCAATTACAGACCCCAAGGAAAAAACAAAAAGTAGTCACAAAAAAAAGGGCAAACTGAAAATCAAAACCTTAAAAAAAATTATAAAATCTATATAAAGAAATTTGAAGCTGAAATAAGAACAAAGCCAGGCAACGACGCAGCAAATATTTGAATTTTTTATTTTAAAAAAGACCAGTCGAAGCAGAGAAAAAAAAAAACTTTACGGGGTTTTAAGATTACAGACTTGTGTGGCGGTGGCTCTTCCGGGCTTGTGACCTCAAATGAAAGTGGGGGAAAATGCCCTCCGCACTAAAAAGGTGGGGTTATGATCCATAATCCGACATAGAAGGCTTCAAAAAATCACAGAAAATGACACAGTCGTTGAAAATTCGCAATTCGACCGCCAAACGAAAGGTGTTGAGCTGAGG
The DNA here is from genome assembly GCA_018584345.1 of Thuja plicata. NCBI lineage: Eukaryota > Viridiplantae > Streptophyta > Pinopsida > Cupressales > Cupressaceae > Thuja > Thuja plicata. The sequence continues at coordinate 7,831,919 of MU224858.1, forward strand.
AATCTGGAAAAAAAATTGCGGGTCGCAACTGTGCGGTATTGCTGCATGAATTTTCGGGTTGAATGTGTCATCAATTCAATAAAAGACCTCGATATTTTTTGTGTGTGTGTGTTTTTGTTATTTTCCTGCGGTCAGGCTAGGGTTTTACACTCCACCCGCCCTTTTTTTATTTATTTGTTTTTTTTTTACTTACTTTCTGCTATTGCTTTTGCCAACTTATTCTTTCGGGTGTCGTGAATTCCACATGTTCTATGTTTTTTACCCTTTTAAATTTGCCTTGGGATTTTTATTTTTTTATTTTAACTACGTTGAAAATATAATGAAGGTAATTTTTATTTTTATTATTTTGAAATTACTTTTGATTTTTTTCCCGCGGCTTGAGGCTATGATTTAGTTTTTGGGTAATTGATGATCTAGTTTTTGGGTAATTGGTTAAATGGTAAAACACGGTTTCGGAGATTTTAAATAAAATAAAATAATCAATTGGTCAAAGGTTTTTTCATTTGTTTTTTGGGCAATTGATTAAATGGTTAAAAACAGTTTTGAAGATTTTAAATAAAATAATCAATTGGTCAAAGGTTTTTTATATTCATTTATTTAAATTTAGTGAATGGATAAGTACTTGTCAAGGAGACTAGGGGCTCCCCGAGAATAGTGTTTCCAAAATGTACTCGAATTGCTAGTTGACCAATGGTTAAATTTGGTGACCGTATCATTGTATTTAACTTTAAATGATATTTTTTAATCTTTTTTGGATTGTATTTAAAGTATGATAATTTTTAGATAGAATGTGAAAAATTCACAAGATTTTAAGGTCATCATTCAATTGAGATAGGTTATGTAAATAAGTTTATGGTGGTGTTTGAAAAATTTTAATGTCTTGAATTGTATAATAGCAATTAATCTTTTTAAAAAATTGCATGGTAATTTTAAAGAATTTTATTATTTGTTTGAAAAATACAATAATGCATTTAACATTATAAATTTTTATTTTTTTTAAATCTTAAATATTGAGTCGCGGGGATATTTTGGGGTGAAAAAAAATAATAATATTGCATTTAACATTATAAATATTTTTTAAAAAAAATCTTAAATAATTCAAATGTTAAATGAATTGAAAAAAAATTAATTTAGTAGTAGACGTGAAATCAAAGAGCTAAAATTCAAGGGTTTATATCTTTTGAATAAAATTTCAAGTTATTATATAATAATTGTATTTATTTTGTGTGGCCTCTTGGGGGAGAGGACCCAGTAGTTGAGCGCGTTCTAATAGTTGTTAATTAAATACCCACACTTGCTGATTTAATATCCACTATTTTTAACAACATTGTACCAATAGTTATGACTTTAAAGTTGCTTTTGCTAATGATGACTACCCATAATTGAATGAAATGTGTCCCTTTTCCTAAAAAGAAATCAATAGTGTGATGCCACATTAGCTGTACAAGTATGGGGGTCCCTAATGCACTACGATTGGTCTCACTTTTTTTTTTTGGGTTGTTTTGGACACATTGGCAAAAAGCATGCTAATGTGGCATCATATTTGATGATGTGGCCCTGAAACCTTAGTTATAAGCAAGGGACTTGCCAGGTAAGCCGCTGTAAAAAAATGGGAGTGATTTGAAATTTCCATGTAGGATTTTGAGAACCTCAAAGTTAGGGTGCTCAACTACCGGGTCCTCTCCTGTACTTCATGATTGTGAATTTTGATGACTCCTACATGAGATTGCTTCATAGCCCGTACGGGTAGTGGAGTTGGTTTGAGGTTGTGGGTGGACGACTCGTGGTCTCGGGTTCGACTCCCGCTGGATTTGATTGATGAACCTGGCTTGCGGTCACTTTGCTTCATCCTCTGAGGATTAGTCTCACCTCAGCTCGCCCTTGGTACCCAAGATATGGGATGTTGGGTCGTCGGGCTGGGTCGCGAGGATACCTTGGGGTAAAAAATATATATATATTACATTTAACATTATAAATATTTTTCAAAAAAAATCTTAAATAATTCAAATGTTAAATGAATTGAAAAAAAATTAATTTAGTGGTAGATGGGAAATCGAAGAGCTAAAATTCAAGGGTTTCTATCTTTTGAATAAATTTCAAGTTATTATAGAATAATTGTATTTGTTTTGTGTGGCCTCTTACTTCGTGATTATGAATTTTGATGACTCCTACATGAGATTGCTTCATAAATATATAGAAAATAATATATTTTGAAGATTATTAGTTTAGGCAAAAATATCTTGGAAGGATGGAGGTGGGATGATCGAGGAGAGGAGAAAATGGTGGAATTTACTAGAAAAGTGGCAGGGCAGGCCAAGGGACAACTTTCAAGAGGAGGCTAGGAGTTTGGCAAAACATATGGTAAAAGAGTCATCCTACAAGAGGGAATGTGATTCCACTCAGTGGTAGAAGGCAATATAATGACAGGGATGGGGATCAAACTGATAATTGTTACCAAAAAAAAAGTGGCAATACCCTCCTTACAGTTGGTAGAGACACGAGAATTCTAAAAGGTCGAGAAATAGGAAAGTAGGAATATAGCAGAGAAGGGCAACTCAAAACTACAATTTTGATAAAATGATAGCCCCCAATAAAGGACAAACAAAAATAATAGCAATTCCTACAAATATCATTCAAACCATAGTTGATTGGCTTAAACATAGGGCGATTTTTGTCAAGTGGTTTGGAGAAGGAAGATCAGACAAAGAAATTATGGATCAGTGGTTGGAGATACTGAAGGAAGAGGTAAGCGTTAGAAATCTATCCAATCATTTTCTACTAATTGAATGTCTGGATTCTAAAACAAAGATAGAATTGCTCTCTAGTATGTATGTAATGGAAGGTCACAGTTTTCTTTACATAGAATGGTTTGCCAATTTTGATCTGGATTTTCATACAAATTAAAAAATTACTAACATGGGTAAGATTGGAAAATCTTCCTTCGGAGTTTTCGGACATTGATTTGTTGGTAAGAATTGGGGATGTAGTAGGAAAATTCTCAGAAGTGGATGCAGACTTCTTAAATGAGAAATATGAATTCATAGACATGTATATAGAATTTGATCCAAATATAGGTTTGATGAGGCAAATAGAAATTGCTACAGAGTTTGAATTGTGGATTCAAAAAATATACAAAATTAGGAGGGTGAAGAATGACAAATGTTTCCTTTAGGCAAATTATTGAATTAGGTTGTTCAAGAAAAGGTCAAGAGGAGGAACAAATGGAATGTGAATCCTATCCAGAGAATAACCCCCTATCATAGAAACCAAAGGTTGCTTTGAAGGATCAACAAGTATCCAATAATGGTGAGAATTTGAAGTTTACCAATATTGCAACTCAAGAGTCATTTAGGGTTTGTAATAAGAAAACAAAAACATATATAGAGTTTGAAGATACAACCAAAGATGATAATTTGGGAAGAATGGATCCAATGAGGGAGGAGCATGGAACTCGAACAAAGGAACGAAATTGCATTGCTATTACTAAAAATGTCAGAGAAGATCTTCCTAAGGCTCCTAGTAGAGAAGGATTATTAGGAACAAGCATTCTGGAAGAGTGTGTGTTGCCCAAGGAAGATATCTTGGTTAGCATAGTTAAGCTTCCCTCTTCAGAGAAAGTATTGAAAGATGATACTAAAGTGGACTTTATTGTTGATGTAGTCCAAGCTCGGAGGATCCAATAAAGGATTGTCCAAACTTGCAACCAACAACGAGAACACGCAACGGAAACGACACAACATAAGATATATTAATATCCACTTATATTATCTCAGAATTCCAATTATATGCAACATGTCGAGTTGTAAGGCCTTCCGGTTAGGGCCAATTGCATCAACAGATTCAACAAGATCTTGCAGGATCCAACCTTATCCATCTACCCTATAGCTAAGTGGAAAAAACCAAATCTGAACTTGTGCTCGCAAGCCACCAAGCAATCTGCAATCTATGTCTACCCACCTACAACTGTCTACAGCAACTTACAATCTTTCAACTTTTTAGCTTACTCTGTCATCCTCTATCTATCTTCCCCTCATCTCTCTCTATCTAAACATCAACCAAGACTCTCGTTTATACACACTTACCACAAGTCAGCTTGTAAACAATAATTAAATGACCTAGTCGGCCATACACTCTACAATGAACAAATATTAAATGCACCAATCAGCTGCAAATAATAACAAAATACATAGGAGAACACATCAACCCAAATTTAGGTCCACACAAGATCCAATGCCACAAATTTGCATGCCTCGAAACTTAGCACGATCCCAATGACCCCCTCAAATCATGAATGTAATCTCCAATGTCCACCCAATCCATAAACACAAGTCGGTGAACCCCAACAACCAGTCGATAAACAAGCACACCAAGAGCCAGACCACTCGGTGAAAGACACAACCAAGTAGAACTTCACCGAACAGACACCACCAAGTAATATGTTACCAAGCAAGACACCACCGAGTTGCACACACCGAGAAACTACCACTGAGCAGCGTACCCCAAGTAGAATATCACAACAACACTGAGCACCATCGAGTCCAGTCACCGAGTCCAACAGTGAATAAATACATCTTCCAACTGAGAACTTCCACCAAAGTGACCGAGCACCTCAGGTCTCCAACCAAGTTAAACTACTAAAACATAAATCAAACAACACATGTTTTTGGTGACACAGGATTGCCAACTATCCTAGGATGCTCCTGCATTAGATACCCTAGGTGCGAAAAGATGTTCTCAGTAGTTGGATGAACATCTGTTGGGATTTAACACATAGATCCTAAACTGATTCATGTCTTCCAAGTCCTCAACCGACACACTCTTCCCTCAATTATTTTTCTGCTTCCTTTTACCACTAGTACTTGTTGATTTATCTTCATATTTTTGCACACTCATACCTACACCATCCACTACAACCACTTCAGATCTACTACAAATGCTTAAGTTCCTCTTACCAAACTCTACATCCTTCAAAGGAATTAAAATAAACTTATGCCCATCCTTCAGTATAGTAAAGGAATTTATTTTACAACCATGAATAGCCGCTCTATCATACTGCCAAGGTCTACCGAGTAAAATATGACAAGAACTCATCTCCGCAATGTCACATGATACTTCATCTCTATAAGTACCAATGTAAAAACTCACCACGCACTACTCTTTCACCTCTATTGCATGACCATCTTGTAACCAACTTATCCTATAAGGATAAGGATGTCTCAACTTTTTCAAACCAATTTTCTGAACCATCTCTTCAGTAACTAGGTTGTCAGTACTTCCTCCATCAATGATCACCTTACAACATTTACCACCAGACTTGCACACAGTCCTGAACAAGTTCTTCCTCTGACAAGAATCAACTTGCTTCAAGGGTAGCAAAGTTCTCCTAAGCAAAAGATTCACACCCTCCACCTTAGGTTCATTCTCAGCAACCTCATTCACCACAACGTGGACATTCAAATGACCGATGTCCTTCTTCACCACAGTTATAACAAGTACCTCTGAATACACCTCTACCTGTCTTTCTCCTCGCTTCAACAGTTTTTGGTTCCTCCTCAACTTTTGGTTTATCCTTTACCGACTGTTCTAGCTTCTCTTTCCCTCAGGAATTACCATAATGTCTTATTTTCAACCTATCTTCTGCCTTCAGTGCATAATGATAAGCATCCTCTATTGAGTCAATCTTCAACATACCAATCTCATCTTGGATATTGAATCTCAAAACATTAACATACCTCGCCACCTTTTCTTTAGAAAGTTCTCTATGTCCTGACCGAATAGTCAACTTGTAGAATTCCTCGGTATAATCTTCCATAGTCATCTCCTTCTGTTTCAGATTCTGCAACTTCTTAAATAACTCAAGTTCATAGTCAGCAAGAATGAACTTAGCCTTCAATTTTGCCACCATCAACCTCCACCGATTGATCTTCATCTCACCTTCTTCTTCTTGGTCCCTCTGCAACTCTTTCCACCATAAAGCAGCATGCCCCTTTGACTTAGTCTGTGCCAACCTCACTCTAAGCGAATCTTTAATGTATTCCAACTCAAAGTAGTCTTCTAACTTGTCGATCTAATCAATCAAATCCTCGGGTCTTAATGTACCTAAAAATTGAACACCTCCATCTGATAGTTTGTACTCAACCGAGCTCCAGATCTATGCAACTGATCATATATGTCTCCTCCATATCTCTCTATCTAGTTGGCTCTGTCATCTCCACTAGATCCAGCAACTTCAAAATCTTCAGCAGCTTCTTCATAACCGTCATCCGTTCTCAGAACTCTATGTAATCCAACATTTATGATACCTTCTATGATCTCATTTTCCATCGTCATCATCTCAGATCTAAATCTTTATGTTATCCTTGCTTCCACCTCCTCAGAAAGATCTGTTATCGCCCTAGGGTCCAATCTTCTTGGAGGCATCTCTTGATATCTTCAAAAACCCTAAGGTCCACAAGAAATGAACCAACAACTCTGATACCACTTGATGCAGTCCAAGCTAGGAGGATCCAATAAAGGACTCTCCAAACTTGTAGCCAACAATAAGAACACACAACGGAAACAACACAACACAAGATATATCAATATCCACTTATATTATCTTAGAATTCCAATTACATGCAGCATGTCGGAATGTAAGGCCTTCCCAGTTAGGACCAATTACATCAAAAGATTCAACAAGATCTTGCAGGATCCAACCTTATCCATCTACCCTATAGCTAAGTGGAAGAAACCAGATCTGAACTTGTGCTCGCAAGCCACCAAGCAATCTGCAATCTCTGTCTACCTACTTACAACTATCTACAACAACTTACAATCTTTCATCTTCTTATCTACTCTACCATCCTCTATCTATCTTTCCCTCATCTCTCTCTATCTAAACATCAACCTAGACTCTCTTTTATACACACTTGCCACAATTCGGCTTGTAAACAATAATTAAATGACCTAGTCGGTCATAAACTCTACAATGAACATATATTAAATGCACCAGTCAGCTGCAAATAATAGCAAAATACATAGGAGAACACATCAACCCAAAATTAGGTCCACACAAGATCTAATGCCACAAATCTACATTCCTCAGAACTTAGCACGATCCCAATGACCCCCTCAAATCATGAATGCAATCGCCAATGTCCGCCCAATCTATAAACACAAGTCGGTGAACCCCAACAACCAGTCGGTAAACAAGCACACCGAGTGCTAGACCACTCGGTGAAGACACAACCGAGCAGAACTCCACTAAACAAACACCACCGAGTAATATGCTACCAAGCAAGACACCACCAAGCTGCACACACCGAGCAACTACCATTGAGTAGTGTACCCCGAGTAGAATATCCCCATGTAAAATATCACAGCAACACCGAGTACCACCGAGTCCAATAGTGAAGAAATACATCTTCCAACCGAGAACTGCCACCAAAGTGACCAAGCACCTCAGGTCTCCAAACAAGTTAAACTACTAAAATATAAATCAAACCAAACATGTTTTTGGTGACACAGGATTGCCAACTACCCTAGGATGCTCCTACATCAATTGCGCAGGAGGACCTCAAAGAGGATGAATAAGAATATTTTCTAGATACTTCCTATGAAATGGAAAAACATTTAGGGGTGAGCCATCTCAATCACAATTGGGTATCCAGCAAAAAAAAACTAGAAGAACTAAACCTAATTATCATGAAAGCAAAGAAAGGGGTAGGAAATCCCTAAAGGAGAAAAAGTTAGAGGAAAAAGAAGACGAGGGCCAAACTAAAATCACCCAATTACTAAAAGAGATGAAGGGATATACCCTTCTAACGGAATCATGAGGATCTTAGCCTAAAATGCTAGGGGCATAAATGTCCATAAGAAATAGCAATTGGTCAAAAGGAACTTTGTTAGAATTATAGAAGATATATTTTTGTGCAAGAAACTAAAATAACTAGCGTTGATTTATAAATATTTCAATAAAATCTAGAAAAAATGGAATAGCATTAGCATCCAAGTGATATGATGTAATGTCCCTTTCCGCCTAAATGCCTCGATGATTATTTTTTGCTAGCCTATTTTATTCCTGTAGGCTAAGGCGAAATGTTTTGGAGGGAATTAAATAATATTTAATTATGGATTTGCTTTCAATTTGAGTTTATAACTTATTTCTAATTAATTATTATTATAATTGGTCCAATTAAAATTTTGGTGTCAATGGTCAAATTATTTAATATGGCATCGTGTAAGGGGACCAATTTAATATTTTACTAAGGCTTATTATAAGCCTAGACCAAAATACCCCCTTGGGTGGAGGACTTGAGTTAAAAGTAATTGACAAGGCCAATTATCTTACTTTGGGCGACATTATGGAGTTGGTAACAAATATTAAATTAAAAAAATTATATGTTGATGGAAAAGAGGATGTCGATATAAGGCAAGGTATCGAAGGTTTTGGATTATTATTAAAAAAAATTATTTTGTCTTTCGAGTGAACACAACTCTCTCCAGGTATTGTCATGCGAGCTCTCAAACCCTAGGTGTCATGCCCAAAAGTTGGGCAAAAACACACGAACAAAATTAAAAAAAAAATGCTTTAAAACGGGATATGAAAACAACACAAGGGTAACATGTGCATGCAAAATGGTGCAAGGGTAAATGATAACCAGAATAGGTCACAAGGAGAGGAATAGCTTTCACAGCTATCCTAAGGGATGTCTAAAGTTCCCAACAGGAACTGCACGCAAACCAAGGTAGTTGACCGAAAGTCAACTAGAGTTGACCCAAAGTCAACTATACTCTAATAAAAGGGAATGGTACAACTAGGGTTCGCTTAAACCCAAAGGGAAAGTTGTGCACACAAAATGAGACGGTTGACCAAAAGTCAACTAGGTTGACCAAAAAGTCAACCGTGTCTAGAAATACATGAGGAAGGGTCTCTAAGGCCTACTAAGCGCTCAAGAAGTCAAAGGCGTGCAAAATGAGATAGTTGGCCAAAAAGTCAACCCATGTTGACCCAAAAGTCAACTGTCTCCAAAAGGCTCGAAACTGAACCCCTAGGGTCCAGAGACCGTAGGGAGTACTGGGTTCTAGTATCGAGACCAACGGACAAGGTTTGACCATGGTTGACCAAAAGTCAACCGTGCAAGAAAACGGACAAGGGTAGCAATAATGAAAATTCATAAACACCAAAGGTACAAACGATCTTTTTACAGTGGTTCTCATCTTCCATCAAAGGGTATCATGCATCTTCGATATCCATCAGGTACCTAAAAACAAGGTAGAATGAGGTTGACCATGGAGGCTCACCTCCCAACCTAGGCGTTTACAAGGCCACCCCCGAGCTTGGGGATCCAATCTGGAACGGGTCACAAACAGACACATCCAACAAGTAGGAAAGACAAGGAGTCTCAAACACAAGGAAACTTCCCAAAACTAGGATGAACAAGAGGAAGTATCTCCAAGAGACATTCCAAAAAAAATAGGGGTAGTGGTAGACCTCACTGAAGGAGAAAGCCAAGATCACAAGTAATATACACAAGCCTCACATGGACTTGCTAAGGATC
>MU224858.1:7871816-7891328 GCA_018584345.1 Thuja plicata
TTCAGAAAGAGATATACAGTCTTATTTTCTGTATCCTGTGTAATCCATGTTTTATGAATAAATTATGAGAGCTTCAACTTCTAGTATCTGAGATCTTGTTTATTCACACTTCTGTGGGGGCCCACACTAGAGGTGAATCTAATTCGTAGTTAAGTAGGTTGCAAGTTATTTTGAATAAGTAGGTTTGCAAGTTATTTGAAGCAAGTAGGACTATGTTGCTCCTGCAGCCATTAGTAACAACACTAACGGTTGTTCCTGCAGCAAAGGTAGTTAGCTAGTCTATTGTTCCTGCAACGTAGAGTTAAACTTCCTATTCCAAGTAGATTCCTTCATCTTTAGATTACACTGTTGACATTTCATTTCATAGTTTAGTTCCTTTCAAGCATTTTCCATTTACTATAATGATGGCTTTTAGAACGGATTAGAGCATATACTTTGCTGTCACCATTTCAAGTTTACGCCCCTGGTCAATAATTTAATGAGTTCAATGTATTGTTTCAAGTAGAAAGGATGCATAATCCTTAACTATAAGAGGTATTATATAGAGCAGTCATTGGCTATGGCATAAAAGGTTGTGTCATGTAAATTTTGATAATATGGTAAACATAAGAAAGAACAAGAAAGTTAGAGGTATTCCTATTTTGAAGAAACCTGAGTTAGCAATATGCAAACAATGTCAAATTGGAAATATGAGCAAGACAAGTTTCAAGAGCAAGAATTACAATACTGATGAAACCTTGGAATTGGTACATACTGACCTTTGTGGACCAATTGGGACAACAAGCTATACTAGAGAGATGTATTTTATTATATTTGTTGATGATCATTCTAGAATGATGACTGGCATGTTTCTCCGAGAAAAATCAGAAGCTTTTCAAAAATTCAAATGGTATCTTGCAAGAGTTGAAAAGGAAACATGAAAGAAACTAAAATGTCTAAGATCTGATAGAGGAGGAGAATTCATTTCTAATGAGTTCAATGAATTTTGTAATGAAAGAGGAATTAAAAGACATGTATTTTCCCTTGGTACACCACAACAAAATGGAATAGCAGAAAGAAAAAACAAATCCATTATGGATTGTGTCAGAACCCTAATGATTGAAAAGAATGTTGCTTCCAAATACTAGAAGGAGGCCATCAGCACTACAATGTTCACCTTGAACTGAGTTCAACTGAAGAAAGGTAGTAACCATGCACCTTTTGAATTATGATATGGCTATAAACCTAATGTTCACTATTTCAAAGTATTTGGAATTAAATGTTACATCTTGAAGGAATCAAGAAATGGAAAATTGCAAAAAGTGATGAAGGAATATTCCTGGGCTACTAGTGTAAAAGCAAAGCATACAAATGTCTGAATCTCACTACTCATAAAGTCATAGAAAGTGTACATGTCAAGATTGACGAGTTAGCAGAAAGATGTGAAGAGCATAGCAGTAAAGAGCCTGAAGACTACAGGAACTTTGTGTATCATTAACCTGATAGTTATGCCTATGACTCGAGCAATGGTGATTGGACAACAGAACTATCAACCACTGAATATACTAACACAATCTGTACAACCTGAGTTGTAGACTGTGTAACCCAAGCTGCTGGTAGAAGAGACCGAGTCACAAACAAAGGGAACCAAGTCTTAGACAAAGGGACCTGAGTCACCGATAGAGGAACCTGAGTCACAGACAGTGGAACCCGAGCATCAAACAAAAGAACAAGAAAGATGGGAGGATCTAATACTTTCCAAGTATGTTATAAGGCATCATGCACCTGAGCAAATAATTGGAGATCAAATAGAAGGTGTAATGACAAGGAACAAACTCAAAGGTACATGTTTACTTAGTGAATTTGAACCTAGAACTGTTAAAAATGCATTGAATGATGAAAGTTGGATAGAGGCAATGAATGAAGGAATTGAGTAGATTGAGAAGAACAGAACTTGGACTCTTGTGCCTAGGCCAAAGGACAAGAATGTGATTGGAACCAAGTGGGTTTTTAGAAATAAGATGAATGAAAATGGTGAAGTTTCTAGAAACAAGGCCACACTAGTTTGTAAAGGATATGCTCAAGAAGAGGGTATTGATTATGGAGAAACTTTTGATCCTATTGCAACACTTGAATGAGTTATAACTCTTCTATCATATGTTGCACATAAAGGATACAAAGTATGTCAAATGTATGTGAAATCTGCATATCTGAATGGAGTCCTAGAAGAAGAAGTCTACATTGAGCAACTTGAAGGATTTGTTGATCCTAGCATAAGGAATATGGTTTGCAAGTTGCACAGAGTATTGTATGGACCGAAGCAAGCACCCAAAGCCTTGTATGAAAGACTACATGGTTACCTAGTAAGTATTGGATTTCAGAGAACTAATGATAATAGTAGCTTGTACATCAAAGAAGGACCATAGAATAAAATATTGTTAGCAGATATATTTGTTGATGATATATTATTCACTGGATATGATGACTTGTGCAAAGCATTCTCTGTAGCTATGAGTAAAGATTTTGAGATGTCTATGTTTGGTGAGATAAAATTCTTTGTTGGATTTCAAGTACATCAAATGAAGGATGGTATCTACATTACTCAATCAAATATATCAAGGAGATAATAAATTTGGAATGGAAGATTCCAAACTTGTTGGAACACCCATGTGCACTGGACAAAAATTGTCTAAGGATGATGATTCAAAGGAGGTAGATCAGACCAACTACATATCCATGATTAGAAAATTGCAATATGTTGTTCACACCATACCTGATATTACATTGGCAGTTGGTATTATTGCAAGATTTTCAGCTAATCCTAGAGACAATCACCTAATGACAATCAAAATAATTTTGAGATATCTGAAGGGTACTGAAGACCATGGTTTATGGTATAAGAAAGGTGAGAACTTTGATTTGAAGACATTCATTGATGTTGATTGGGCTGGAAGTGTTGATGACAGGAAAAGCACCAGTGGTGGAGCTTTCTTTCTTGGAAATAGGTTAGTGTCTTGGACTAGCAAGAAACAAAATTGTATCTCTCAGTTTACAGCAGAGGCATAATATGTTGCTGCAGCAGTGAACTGTTCAAACATCATATGGTTCAAGCAGTTGTTGTCAGGAATGAAGGAAGAAGTAAAAGAACTAGTTATTATCTACTGTGACAACACTAGTGCCATTAACATTTCAAAGAATCTTGTGATGCACACCAAAACCAAGCATATAGAAATAAAGTATCATTTCTTGAGGGAATTGGTATAGGATAAAGAAGTAAGGTTGGAATATGTGAGTACTAAAGAACAAGTTGCTGACATATTCACCAAACCTTTACCTAAGGATGCGTTTTTGTATCTTAGAGGAAAGCTAGGGGTGCTTCCCCTAACTAAATCTCACTAAAATATAGTTTAGTGATCCATCAACCTGAGCCACAGTGAAGATCTATCAGTTGATGCAGGTACATCAGAGCCCATTACAGATGAATTAGTACATTTAGGTACATTACAACTTCAAAGAGAAATAGTATTGACTATTGGTATTGGTATTTAGTATTTGTGGAGATGGAGTCTTTGGCATCTGTTGTCAAAGAGGGAGAGTTTGATATAATAAAAAACAAATTAACGAAGAGACAAAGTTTGATGTCAGAGGGAGAAATCTTATCAAGAGACAGAGTTTGATGAAAGAGGGAGTTTTTGGATGAGAATCAGAATGAATCTAAAGACATTAAATAAAGTTTTTTGTTGCTCTACAATTATTTGTATTATGACATGTTGTGTTTCCATCAATGCCAAAGAAAGAGATTGTTGAAGACAATTATTCAATTGTATATTGTCATTGATGTTACACATGTATATACACTTATGTAGTGAGGTCACACAAATGTCTACATCTAGACCGAGCACAGTTGGTAAATGAAAAGAGTTTTTAGTGTTGACTGAGATTAGTTGGGTATTGAAGATGTTCAGTGTTGACCGAGTCACTCAGGAAATTCAGTCATGTTCGGGCATTAAAGAAACTCAGTGTTAACCGAGTTGATTATTTAGTGTTAGCCGACTAACAGTGGTTTACATTCTATAATTAATTGGTTATATGAGGCCAACTAAATTGTGATTTATTATTTATTTAGAAGTATATTCAAGCCAACTTGATAGGGCTTATCATATATATGAAAGGTCAAGTTTGGATTGAATGTGAGTGCGCGAAAAGTTGAAGACAAGCATAAGTGTGGAATTCTATGATATGAAGAGTGAAGGCGAATTCAGATGGGATTCTGATTGAGTATAGAATACTCGAAGCTATAATAGAATATTTGATCAAAAAGGATCCAGTTATAATCAGAACAGAGATCTAAATTAGCAAAGACATTTGCTTACACATACGAGTCAATTCATTTTTACTTTCTAACAATTGTAGCGGTGATCTCAAATCTCTTAACAGAGTAGACTTAACAGCCTTTTTGTAAATCCTCTCACAAGGTAGCATTTCTATGTTGAAGTGTTGAAGACCTATAATGAGGCCACTCCTCAAAGGGTGATTTAAATCCTCTAACAAGGTCACACCTAACATTGTGTTTTTTAACCTTTAACAGGGTTGGCTCCTAACAGGGATCACTTCAGAAGAGTGAAAAACAATAACTAGTTACATTGGTTATTTTTCCCATATTGGGTTTCCACGTTAAATCTTGGTGTCACCTGTGTATATGTTATTTGTTTCATGCTTTATGTTTTTGCACTTAATCACAAAAGTATAATTGCATTGGATATCATAAATATTGCTTTGAGATCTGAGTTACAGAAGAATATCTTAATTAACCGAGTAACAATGTTATATTGTTTAAGACATCTAAGGGACAAGGGATTTATTTTGGAGTAACTGATTCACCCCTCCCCTCTTAGTTACTTATCTCATTTCCAACAAAGGATATGGTACAAAATTATCAGGACATACTCCAGGCACTTAAGGATAACCTCCAGCATGCCTAAAATCAACAAAAGATGTTTGTTGACAGGCATCATGTTAGGAGATCTTTTGAGGTTGGGGACTTAGTTTTCCTATGTCTACAACCATATAGGCAATCTACACTAAAGAAAATTAGTGCAAAAAAAATAAAGTCACACTTCTATGGGCCCTACGGGATATTGAAGAGAATTGGTAAGGTTATGTATGAACTAGATCTTCCTGAAGGTGGAAAAATCTATAATGTATTTTACATTTCATGCCTTAAGAAGGCATTAGGTCAGCATATAGCATCCTCTCTGTAATTTCCACCACTTAATGAGGAAGGATAGTTGGTCCTAGCTCCCGATAGTACTGTGGATATGAGAGAAAGAAAATTAAGGAACAAGGTGATCTGTGAATACCTCACCAGATGGAGAGATTTACCAAAAGAGGATGCCACATGGGAAGGTGAAAAAATTCTCTACCATCCCAATTTGAGATTACTAGAGGACCAACAATCCCAAAAATGGAGGACTGTAATGTCCCTTTTTGCCTAAACGCCTCAATGACTATCTTTCGCTAGCCTATTTTATTCCCATAGGCTAAGGTGAAATGTTTTGGAGGGAATTAAATAATATTTAGTTATGGACGAGCTTTCAATTTTGAGTTTATAACTTATTCCTAGTTAATTATTATTATAATTGGTCCAATAAAAATATTTGTGTCAAGGGTCAAATTATTTAATGTGGCGTCATGTAAGGGGACCAATTTAATATTTTACTAAGGCTTATTATAAGCCTAACCCGAAATACCCCCTTGGGTGGAGGACTTAAGTTAAAAGTAATTGACAATGCCAATTATCTTACTTTGGGCGACATTATGGAGTTGGGAACAAATATTAAATTTAAAAACTTATATACTGGTGGAAAAGAGGATGTTGATATAAGGCAAGGTATTGAAGGTTTTGGATTAATATTGAAATGTTTTATTTTATCTTTCGAGTGAACGCAACTCTCTCCAGGTATTTTTGTGCGAGATCTCAAACCCCAGAACATCTCAACCAGAGCAAATCACATCCTATTTTGGCTCCAGGACGTCACCCCTTGCAGCCATAACTAAGACGTCAACCTCAATATTGGGATTTGATCACGTTGAAGGCTAAAATTTAGAGTTGTTTGTAGTTTAAAAGGAAAAATCATAGCAGAGGATCAAAGTGTTGCATGAAGGAAGAAGAAATCAATAGTCTTAGAGCATATAAAGTTCACATCGACCCAGTTCTAGCAGTCTTAGTGCCAAAGGATCAAAGCGCAGGTATCTATTATACCCTTGGCATGAGCATTCTGTGCCTAGCCTAGACGCACGGGCTCGTGGAAGGTTGAATGCTATAAAATCAAAGTTAGAAACCAATTTATAGTAGCCCAAATCAATTCCCAACAATAGAAAAGACCAAAAAATTGGATTGTTTTAGTCCAATATTGATTAATTAGAACATATCAAACCTCAGAAGCAAGCTTTCTCATCCCATGATCAATAATCAACAGAAGATCGATCATTGTTCATTGTAGATTGGTATCTTTTTAGATCCTACTATCATTTCTAGTACTAGTCGCTCATGTTTCAGGTTTACTTCATACCTATTTGGACATTAGTTGTATAATTCACTAGAAAAATAGAATTGAGTTGCCTCAAAATTTCTAAATTGTGTAGCGTATGCTTGGAATGATTCCCTAGTTGGTTATATGAGTTGAAGAGAAATAAAAGATTAGTCTTCCTCGTTTTTAGTGTAGAATGGCTGTGTTGGTGGCAATAATATTTTCAATGATTCAAGTTAATTACTTTCAACATTTGGCATTCCTAATCATTGCTAAAATTTAAAAGAAATTATAAAACCTCAAAAATATAACATATAAAGGAATCCAAAATATACATCATGCTAGTCAAAGATATGATTTGAAACAAATCATCTAGTTTCAACTATTTATCGAGTTGGAATATTACATAGGAGATTTTGGAGGTCTTGCTACTTTATGGAGACGTCAAGCTATTAATATTGATTGAATTGTAAAAGGGTGTAATTGACTAGGATGCAAGGTTAAAATCCTGGTGGCTAGAATGGAATTCATCTTAATTAAAATTTATGGTCCTAATGCCACTTTGAGGAAAGGAGAAGTTTAGAATGAATTATAAGCTTTTTTGTGTTCCCAACCCAACAATATATTCATCATATGTGGGGATTTTAATACCATCTCTAAAAGCTTAGATAAAAGAGGGGGATGAATATATTTGTCTCAGCCTCAAAGGATTTTAAGAAGTGGGTCAACAAGAATCAGTTGATAGATATTAATCTTTCCAATGGTAGTTATACTTGGACCAACAAAAGACTTGGATTTAGTAATATCTCAAAAAAAATAGATAGATTATTTTTACTTGCAGATATTAGTGATTTTCCATTCATGTTTGAGGGTCATATTGAAGCTTCAAGTGTTTTAGACCACTATCTTTATTGTTTAGAAATTAAAGGTGACATAAGCCCTTATAGGTCCCCTTTTAAAAAAGAGGAAATGTGGTACAAGGCCTCAAATTTTGTGGAGATTATAGAAACATGGTGGAAGGAGGAAGAAATTGAGTGTTCCAAATGTTTATGTTTTACCTCAAACATAAATTATTGAATTAAAAAAAAATTGGGAATGAAAAGATTTTATTTTTTTTGCAAAGAAATTGTTGTTAGAAGAGGAACTTAACTATTGAATGATAAAGTAATAAAGTTAGGTGTGAATCGATAAAGTTTCATGAAGAAGAAGGAATTGATGGAGAAATATGAAAGTATCATGTCCAAAGAAGAATTATTCTACAAAAAAAAGTGTAGAGAAACTTGGATTGGGGAGGGGGACAAGAATACAAAATTATTCCATTCTAGTACAAAACAAAGAAAGATTATCAATAAAATCACTAGTTTTAAAGCCCCAAACGGTGTTGTAATAGATGATCTGGTAAAAATTGCCACAAATTTAGTTGAGCTCTTTAAAAATATCCTGAACAATGATGAGGGCTTTGTTGGAATAACTGAGAAGGGGGGGGGGGGGGGGGGGATCNGGGGGGGGGGGGGTGAATCAGTGGCCTTAAAAATAATTCCAATAATCCAACCAAAAACTTATATCTCAAATATAATATCCTCTAGTTATCTTTCAGTCTATCAAGATGTATGCCATAAATAGTTCTAACAAATATAAGCTGCTCGGTAAGATATTTTGTTTATCTTTTATAGCCTTTACCGAATAGCAGTAAATAAACTTAGTGTTAATTGACCAATCCTGTTTCAGTAATGCATAAAGAAAAATATCAATGCAATGAACCATATACATATTTGGCACATATATTTTAACATGGAAACCCTGCTAAGGGAAAAACTACTTGGGACCGATAGCCCAAAATTTTCACTCTTCTGAAGTGAGCTCGGTGAAGATCCAACCCTATTAAAGGTTACAATACACACTGTTAAGGGTGACCCTGTTAGAGGATTTAAAACTAACAGTTTGTCTTTTGACCTAGCACTCACTATACTATCAACAAGAAAACTTTTTGATACTCTTGAGTATCTCAATACAATAAGAATTGTTAAATCCCAATCGATTAAGAGATTTTATGAATCAATGGTTAAACTGATACATTAAATGATCTGTTCAAAATACAACTTTAACTTGCAGATATTCAGATCTATTGTTAGTCCAATAATACCTCTCTGATCAATGTTCACTTCAGTTCCTTTTCTCTATTTCTTTCTTCTGCTTGGTGAATTCTCTGTCCTTTATTGCTCAGTGTCTACAAAATTCCTTTGCTCTGTTCTTTAGCCTGTATGATCAGATCTATATGAAGAATTCAATCTTCACCAGAATATACTCAGTATTCCTCTTTTTATAATGAATTCCTTGTCTCTTTATATAGACATGATTTAGCCACTCGATTTCCTTATCTTTGTCATAGATCACTTCTTGATCTGTAAATCTCGCCATGCTTGCTTTATCCCATAGAGATATGCTTTAGGTTTATTCCATAGATCTCTCCTTTATATGACCTGCTCATGGGCTTGGTAGGGCTAAACCTACTCCGTCCACTTCCCAGAAATCACAGTGGATCCCCCCACCGCTGAGTTAGACCAAAATTAATTTTGACGATGCCTCAAAAGGGAATCCTGGTCCCTCGGGTGCTGGCTATGTCGCTTGAAATGACAAAGGTGATATAATTGCCTTAGGTGCTAGCCATTTGTTAGATGGAACAAACAATGCAGCATAATGCCAAGCTGCACTTGGAGCGGCCTGATTGGCCATTTATCTAAGAGTTCATAAAGTAATAATAGAAGGTGATTCATTACTAGTAATAAATGGGATAAAAAAAGGTGCAATAGATGCCTGGTATTTGAATCCATATATCTGCAGTATTCGAGCTATACTCAACCAGATCTCAGATGTCCAAATAATCCATGTTCCTCGAGAAGCCAATGGCCTTGCTGATTCACTCTCGAATATTGGAGTTAGAAGAGCACCCAATACTATCAAATTATTTGAAGACTATAGTCAAATTGATCTCAGATGGGATTAGAGGACATAAGGGTAGAGTCTCCGGGTTTCTCCAAAATAGCATCATTAAATTAATTGATGGAGCAACTAGTAATATCAGCTAAGATTGTGTACCTCAAAGCAGTGGCGCATAAACAAAGAAATTTGAACCATCAACTTGATTAAATTGCGTCACAAATAACAGACAAGTGTCTTCTCCCAGTTTCGCATGATGCGAGTATCACTTGTATTGATGAATGATTAGATTTTGATCTATACATTTAGTACCTTCTCTCCCATCCACGCATACTCGATGGCAAGTGTTACAAGGGCTGATGGGTTTGTACGACGAGCATTTATGAAGAATGCAGCCATGAAGGTAAAAATGTATTGAAACTCCTCTATAAAACTGAAAGTTTGGGGATCTCTCATCACCAATCCATCAGCTAATTTCTAAAGTGCAGAGAGGTATCTGCCATTGGTAGTATTTGCTATAGGTTCAGTCCACAGAAAGTTTGAGTATTGGGTAATGGAGGCTAATTTTTCACTCAATTCCCCAAAGTAACTCCTTGCGTTTCGTAATGAAATTTCTATGCAGAGGCTGGGCAATGTTTTCAGATTTGATGAGCCCAAATTTATGGAGGCGCTGGTAACTTTGTTCGGGGATGAATTCCTAAACCGTGAATGGAGACCCCGAACCAACCTGGACATTTCTTCGCTATTCCTGGCCCTCAGTCTCATGGTGGGGAATACAAACACGGAGGTCCTATCAGTGGCCTTGCAGTGCTTGGAACTAAAGTGGGCTATCGGCATGGAAGGCATTGTGCATAGGGCCGAGTTGGGCGTAGGTCTTCATATTCTTCATGGGCCCTGGCATTCTATTGGAGGTGGGTTTGGAGAGGTCCAGCCTCTAGTGGTATGGAGCTCCACTCAGCCACAAGTGGTCCGTCTCCCAGAAGTAAGGCGGGGCTGGGTCTTAATCCAAGACTTTCTTGACAAAGTGGCTACTCGTAGAGCACAAGGTACCCCTGCCAAAGAAAAGTGGTTGAAGTCTACTCCAGTGAAGTTGATAGCTCCTATAGACAGTACCCTAAAGCCTCAAATCCATTGTTATCTCCTGAAGAAGAAATACTCGACTGGAGGTGCTTCAGCTTCAGCGGCAGGGGCCATCCCCAATTTCCCCCCAGAGGAGGCTTATAGCTAGTTTCATTAGGATTGGTGGGATCTAAAAATATCTCTATTTTGGTTTTTTGTGTATGATTTTTTGGAGAAATTGTTCACTGTAGGGGTAATCGAGTACCATGATCCTCAATGTAAAACATGGGGTGCTCTCGAATGTAGTTTTTGGTGTTTTGTTTTGCTATGTTTATACAGTCTCTGGTGTTCCCAACTGGTTTTTTGAGCTTTGGAATACAATGTAAAATGTGATAATCTTTTGTATCTTTTGAAAATATGAATGAAAAAAACATTTTTACCAATAAAAAAAAAAAAAGATCTCTCCTTTATAGATTTGAATAAAACTCACCTTAAATCTCTTTCATGCTTTAGTTTAACTAATCGTTAAGAATAAAGCAATCAATCTCTAAATATAGCTCTTGCCAACTAAGTAGTTTTGTCATTCTTTAACTTCAGTTCTGATCGGTCATCAATTCTAGTTAGCTCGGTCATCAAATTCAGTTTACTGCGGTGCTTGGTATACATTGTGAACTTCTCGGTGACACTTGCTCGGTTACTACTATTCTCAATCTACATTGTCTGTCGGTGTGCACTATCTGTCGATGTTTACTGTCACTCAGTGTATATTAACTTTTATGTTTTACAGATAACATAAACTTTGTCTCTTCAACTCTTCAAGGTTATGATATTAATTGTATGAACAATCAGACTATATCAAGTTGACATCAATGACAATACAATACATTAACTGATTTAATGTCTTGCATTCACTTTTTCATCTTGGTGATCATTAAATTATCATCTTCAAACATTCAATCAATTATAGTTCATCAATCTCTCCCTTTGGTATTGATAGCAACATACTATGAAATATGCAGTATAAAATATGCCATAACATACCAAACTTATTTTTCTATAAACAATTCAAACATCCGAGTCTCGGTAAGCTCTTCTAGCTTAGATTTGATTCTGTTGTGTGATCTCCCTTTCTTCATTCCCTTCAATGGATAGGTGTAGCAATTTTGTCTTCTGATTATGTCTCGCCCTTTCTTGTAGAATCTCTTCTCCCTTTTCTGGATAGATATGCAGTGTTAACTCTTTCCAATTATCTCCCTTAGATGGATGGTTATTTCATTGAATATCGCTCTCCCTTTGGATGTTCTTCTTCATGATGTATATTTCATCGAATCTCTCTCTCCCTTTGACAACAATGCCAAAAAAAATATTCAGGTCCGTAGTAGCCAAAAATATCTCTGGTGTGCGATTTAGATAAGTACCTTCTGTATACTAATATATCATTATAGTCCATATTTGATCTTGCATCAACATGATTAATCTTCTGATAATGTGTAGGCTGATGCAACTTCCTAGTCATCTTAGTGACCAGTAGACAAGGGTTGAACCCCTAGTCTATTCCTTAGGTACTCAAATATATATTTTGGCAATGGTTTTGTGAATATGTCTGCTAGTTGTTCTTTGGATTGTACATATTCCAGTATCACCTATTTTTCTTGTACTTGTTCCCTCAAGTAATGATACTTAATAGCTATGTGCTTTATCTTAGCATCGGGGTTCTTTGAGATGTTTATAGCACTAGTATTATCACAATAGATAATAACTGGGTCAAGAATTTCCTCATTCATACCTTTCAGAAATTACTTGATCCATGCAATGTTAGAGAAATTTGCAGCAGTAGCTACATATTCTACTTCTGCAGTCGATTGAGATATGCATCCTTGCTTTTTATTTATCCATGTGACAAGTCTGTCACCCATAAAGAATGCTCCTCCTGTAGCGCTCTTTCTGGCATCTATGTTTCCAGCCCAATCAACATTAGTGTAAACTTGTAGCTCAAATTTGCCTTCTTTATTATACCACAAACCATAGTCTTTAGTATTCTTCAGATATCTCAAAATTATTTTAACAACAGTCATGTGTGATTCCTTAGGATTAGCAGAGAATCTTGCAAATATACCAACTGCATGTGCTATATCATGTCTAGTGTATACAACATACATTAGTTTACCAATTATATATATGTATGAGGTCTGATTTACTTCACTTGTATTGTCTTCGTTTGTCAATTTGCATCCAGTTGCCATAGGTGTTCCGGCTGGTTTTGAGTCCTCCATCTTGAATATCTTCAGAACTTCTTTGATGTATTTGGATTGTGTGATGTAGATGCCTTCATCCTGTTGTAGAATCTGTAGACCAAGAAAAAAATTGATCTCTCCAAACATTGACATTTCAAATTCTTTTCTCATTTCATCAGCAAATGACTTGCATATCATATCATTACCTCCAAATATGATATCATCAACAAATATCTTAGCAATCAAAGTCTTATCATCAGTATCTCCTTTCAAATATAGATTATTGTTGTCACTTGTTTTAATAAATCCAATACTAATGAGATAAGAGTGAAGTCTATCCAATATTAATGAGATAAGAGTGAAGTCTTTCATACCATGCTCTTGGTGCTTGTTTTAATCCATACAAGGCTTTGTGTAGTTTACAAACCATGTTCCTCTTGTTAGGATCAACAAACCCTTCAGGTTGTTCAATGTATACCTCCTCTTCTAGTATTCCATTTAGAAATGCAAATTTAACATCCACTTGGTATAATTTGAATCCTTTAAAAGCAACATAAGCAAGTAGAATTCTTACTCCTTCTAGTCTAGCAACGGGTGCAAAGTTTTCTCCATAGTCAATACCTTCTTCTTGTGCATACCCTTTGCATACCAATCTTGCTCTGTTCCTTGTGACTCCTCCTTTATCATTCAGTTTGTTTATGAAAATCCATTTGGTGCCAATGACACTTTTGTCACTCAATCTAGGTACTAATGTCTATGTTTTATTCTTCTCAATCTGGTCAATCTCTTCATTAATTGCACTAACCCATTCTTGATTCTCAAGTGCAGCATTAACAGATTTAGGCTCAAAATCACAAATCAAATATCTATTGTTAAGAGACTTACTTCTTGTTCTCATTATGGATCTTTTGTCTCCAATAATCTAGTCCTATGGATGGTGTCTTCTGACATATTTAGCAAGTACAGTTTTAGATATATGTTCTTCATTTTGATTCTCATCATGATCTTCATTATCACTCAGTTCAACATTGTGAGCATTTTCCTAATTCTCGGTGTGTGCAGCCTATTACTCAGTTGCATTGCTTTGTTGCTCAGGTAATATGTTAGGTTCTTCAATGTAGACAAATCTGTTGTAATCTTCAGGTTCCTTTCTGCTTTCTTCATCATTTTTCTCAGCAAATTCATCCACTTTAACATTTGCACTTTCAACGATATTGTTAGAAGATTTGTTCGGACATTTATAAGCTTTTCTTTTAGTAGAATATCCTAGAAATATTCCTTCATCACTTTTAGAGTCAAGTTTCCCATTTCTATCATCTTTCAGTATATAAAATTGACTTCCAAAATTTCTAAAGTAACTCACATTTGGTGTGTACCCATACCATAGCTCATAAGGTGTCTTATTTATGTCTTTCTTCAATTGAACTTGATTTAGTGTACAGACAACAATACTTACAACTTCTCTCCAGAATGTTTGTGTGATGCCTTTTTCAATCGTTAGTATTCTGTCATAATAAAAAATTGATCTATTCCTCCTTTCAACAATCCCATTTTGTTGTGGTGTTCTCAGTGCAGAAACCTATCTTGTAATCCCATGCTCATTAAAAAAGTTAGTGAATTCATCAGAAATAAATTCTCCTCATCTATCTGATCTTAAACATTTCAGTTCTTTTCCACTTTGTTTTTCAACTTTAGCTTTATACCATTTGAACATCTTAAATGCTTCAGATTTCCCTTTTAAGAACATGACAGTCATCATCCTAGAATATTCTGTTGGGAATAACAGTCCACAAGATAACTGAGAGGGGGGGGGGGGGGAATCAGTTANTCCACAAGATAACTGAGAGGGGGGGGGGGGTGAATCAGTTATGATATAGATTATTAAATTTTAAACTTTATAAACCAAATTTGCAAATGTAAATGATAACACAGTAAATGCCAACACCATAACACAATACTTATTGTCGAGGAAACCCTATTAAAGGTAAAATCCCGGTGGGAATTAACACCCACAAATAATGTACTAAGATTTAGCCCACAAATAATGTACTATGATAACACAATATAGTATCCATGTTAAAAGATTTAGCCTTGTTAGGAGCTTGTTACAAAATTGCAGTACATAATCCCTGTTAGGAGTCAAGAGAAATAGTAGGCTCACTACCCAGGCACACAGCCCAACGAATGTTAAAACCACCCTCAAGGATTCACAATCCGACCAAGTGTATATAAAATATACAATCCAGTGAATTGTCTGATAGCAACTGTCTTTGCTTGGTTAGTTCCAATGAAGTACTCTTCTCATAAATTCTGCTCTACATCCAGTAGTCAAACACGCTTCACACCTTTTTATTCTCTTGTTTTAAATATCTATCACATCTTTTCAAAAGAAAATATCACTCATATATACCCTCTTACAATAATTCATTAGGTCGGCCAGTTAAGCTTTCCTAATATACAAATAATTAATCAGGTCAGCCAATTAAGGCTTTCCTATGTACAAATAATTATATAACCCCTTGCTAAGATACACAAGGTACCTACAACAAGTAAATATCAGATATAATCCATCACTTATACTTCCAGATCTGCAATCCACGCTCACAATTCATTTTACACGCTACATGTCTAAAGTCGGCCAACAACTAGGTCTTCTCTAGAATACACACCACAACTGACATCACTAGTCATCAAACAATAATCGAACTCAACCCATTATTTCAACATATGTCAGCTATCCACCAGTAAGTTCACTTCATCTGATATGTCTTCGCCAGAAAGATATGCCCAAAACACAAAGACCTGCTCTGTCCAAAATCACTGTTACAGTCCAGAAACCAGTTTTTACCAAATCAACTGTAACATCCGTAATATGAAACATAATGCCAAGAAAACTTAGGAATAAGGTCAACACACATTCTTCTACATAAATCTAACTTTGATCATTGTGAAACATATGTACAGTGTCCGTACAGTTCTGCCAATAAAGTAACCAGTCTATCCTCTCCATAGAAATATATGTTGACATCAGTGACAAAACATGAATATCAATAGCATGATAAGTACCCAAAACTAATATCATCCAACATAGTCATAAACAAATAGAATAAAGTATCTATCGCCATAATAGCTCTTTATTCTCATTGGTCCACATAAGTCAGTATGGACTAACTCTAGAATAACATTACATGTGTAGGTTTTGGTCTTGAAACTAGACTTTTTCATTTTTCCTATTTGACAATTCTTGCACATAACATGGTCGGGAATTGAAATACTTGGTATGCCTCTCACTTTTCTGTTCTTACTTATCTTAACCATGTTGTCAAAATTCATGTGACATAACCTTTTATGCCACAATCAAACGTCTTCATTTATAGTCCATAAACAAGTGGTCTCAATATCATCAAGATATAATAGATTACCTTTTGTTTTCTCACCAATACCGATCAACTTTCCTTTTTCATTATAGATCATTGTCTTTTTGTTCTCAAATGCATCTCGGTGTCCTATGTTGTTTAGCTGTGAAACACTCAATAAATTATAGTTAAGTACTTTCACCTAATATGCATTTTCACATCTGATCAGATTATTCAACATGATGGTACCTTTTCCTTCAACTGGACAAGGTGAGTCATTACCCATCCTAACTGATCCACCATTATAATATTCAAAAGTTTCAAACTTTTCTTTATCTCTAGTCATGTGACGAGTACATCCACTATTAATAACCCAGACATCATTTTTGCTAAATTTAGATATGAGTGTTGTTTCAACATACCTTTCTTCTTCCTCTAAATCATCCTTCATAGAAACAAATACTACCTCAACATCTTCATCAGAATCAATGTTAGAATTTTTAGCTTTATTCTCAACTAGGTAACAAGCCTTCTTTCCTTTGTCCTTGTAATCTCATTTATCTCTTCTGTCAAAGTGGCAGTTTCTTCTGTAGTCTCGGTCATCACTTCTGTCATACTTCTTTTCATAATATCTATCAATATTTCTTTCATCCTTTCTCTTGTTAGGGAATCTAGCATAAAAATGTCCAATTTATTTGCAATTAAAACATACCAATGGTAATTTACCTTAATATCTTCCTTTACCTCTATGTAGTCTCCTAGCCATTAGTGCATCAAGTTCATCAAGTTCTTGTTCATCACTATCACTATTACTATCATTTATCATAGTGTGTTTGTTACTAGATTTGCTTATTTTCATAGAAGATTTGAATGCAGACTCAATAGTTGGTAAGAAACTGTTTTCATAGTTGTTCATCTCAAATGAAATAAGTCTACTAATCAAACTATCAAGAGTAACATTGTTATTTGCTACTGCTCTCATTTCTTGAATTGCAGATACTCTAATAGCATAAACATGTAGTAAGGTTCTCAAAATTTTACTTACAACTATTTCTTCCTCAAGTAATTCTCCTATTCCATGGATAACATTAACAACTTCTATGATTTTTCTACTGTACTAAGTGATGTTCTCTCCTTATTGTTAGATTTGAGGAAAACAAATCCACCCAAGAACACCTGCATGCATGACTGTCACAAGAAAGAAGCAAAGACAGAAGAGAAGAATGGCTATGGAGGCCAAAAAGCCAGAGGAGACATCGTATGCAACAGAAAACAATATATTAACAATATGTTTCTATGAATTACAATGTGATGTGAAAACTCTGTAAAGAAAACTAAGAGGTGAATCCTTATAAAAGAAATCACGAAACGCTAAAAGGGAAAACCTAAGGTTAGCTTAAGCAACTAGAGTGAATATGTGAGTTAGTAATTAGATCATAATGATTTAATTAATAACCCGATAAACTATTACTCTAACACCCCTCTTAAGATAAGCTTAGGGAGAAGCAAAACCTAGGAAACTACTGCAGAAAGCAGGAAAGATGGGTCCTGGCAACAAGGCCTGATCAGGTACCCAAGTACAAGAAATAAACTAGATGAAGGAAACTAAGCCTTCAATCTAGGGAAAAGATGTCCCAGAGAAAGGAACAAGAATGAGCAAGAAGCATCTCCGAAGCAAGTAGCTGAAAACTCTGTCAGAAGAGACTGCTGGAACCCCCACTGAAGTGCATGACCAGGGAGAGAAGACAATGTCTGAAGAGTTGATCAATCGAACCAGGAAGCAATAGAACCAACAGGTGAACCCCCCCATAATGCTGAACTGGGAGAGGTGACAGGAACACTGAAATGCAATGCCAGAAACATCTGCAAAAGAAGAACCAGGAACACCAATAGTGCAACAGAGGTACAAACACAGGATAAAGGGCGATGTCACTGACACACAACATGGGCTAATGTCGTGGAAGGTACGCTCACTTGACAAAGGTGGATGCGCCTAAAATGGCATAATAATCATAACCCCCCATGGCACTTTATAACAGAGTGCGAGTACAAAAACCATACAAGGTGCTCAAAATACTAGAAATGCAGAAGAAGACACTTTATCTCAGTGCGTTTACAGAAAAAAATACAACAGTAGAGATACAACAAGCTCAGAAGTCAGAAAGGAGAGTGAGCTAGAAAATCAGAAGAAGAGATCCTAGGACCTGTAGAACCAAGCAATCCACCAGAGTGCATAAACTGCCAAACTCAAAAGAGAGAAAACCTGGAGCATAATCTATAAAAAATACCCCTTCCATTGAATAGTTCACTGAACCAGCTTTCCGATGATATCTGGTTTGCCAAAAACGGAGTCTGGATGAGCCAGATATGACTCTCGGAAGGCAAAAACAAATATCAGACTTCAATAGAAAAAAACACTGTCAAAATAGAAGAACCCAAAACCCTAACTACCATCATCGGAAAGTGCTCAAAAAGATATTTTCGACGGTATATGGAAGTTAGAAAAAGACCCCCGGATGCTCAAGATAGAGCGAAAAACGTCCCGGGGGGTCAGAAAGGCCTCAAAATCAGGCTTTAAGCCCCTGGGGCTGAAAAAATTTGGGCCCCCGGGCGCATGGCATGCTCAGGGGCTGGGCCAAAACCCCTGGTCCCACATATGACCAGTATCCTAGCAAATAGGCCCGCGGGGGTTTAAGAAAACGCCGCCACCGGCGAAGTTGAGACCGGGCGGCGCAGAGGCGGGAACCCGGGCGGAGCGGGCGGCGGAGAGGGCCGCAAGGGCAGTGTGGGCCGCAGAGCAGAGCGGCGCCGGGCGGTGGGAGCCGCTGAGGCAAAGCGGGGCTGCGGAGGGCAGTGGAGAGTCGGGCGGCGGGGGCCGCGAGGAGGAGGGTTGGCGGGGCCGGCGGTGCAGACACCCGGTGGCGGCGGCTGAGCGATTTTAAATTGCACAGTCTGCATTTTTTAAAACGCATAAAAACCTAAAAAAATAAGTTTTTTAAATTTTTTTCTCGGTTTCTGTGCCTGTACGACACTAGAAACCAATTTTTTTTGCCTCGGGGTCAAGTTGTCCAAAATGGACAAATTTTATATAGATTCTGGGGTTTTTGGGCGCTCTGAGCGCAACGGTAATGTCCGTTTGGGCCCAAAGTGAGCAAAAACAAAGGTACCCCCTAAATCCACACAAAAACCTTCTGAAAAACTAGAAAACCTCCAGCTTTTGATGCACTTCCACAAAACACGAACAGTGAGCAGCAAACGAGCTCTGATAACATGTTAGATTTGAGGAAAACAAATCCACCCAAGAACACCTACATGCATGACTATCACAAGAAAGAAGCAAAGACAGAAGAGAAGAATGGCTATGGAGGCCAAAAAGCCAGAGGAGACATCGTATGCAACAGAAAATAATATATTAAC
>MU224858.1:7894912-7906805 GCA_018584345.1 Thuja plicata
AGCATACACTATTGATGATGCATAAGAGTTTCTAATCAAGCATTCTAACTGTTCAGCACTAGAGAATCTATTCATGTGCTTCCATCAATACTGGTGAGATATCATCAATGACATGACTAGATCGATTATGATTGAAAAGTAACTTATAGGACAAAAAACTTTGTAAATTTAAACCATGTTATCTATTATGATGATGAAGATGATATGTTGGGACTGTAGACTGGAGCTTCTTAAATAGATAATTTTAT
Source organism: Thuja plicata (assembly GCA_018584345.1). NCBI lineage: Eukaryota > Viridiplantae > Streptophyta > Pinopsida > Cupressales > Cupressaceae > Thuja > Thuja plicata. Next base: position 7,895,161 of record MU224858.1, read on the forward strand.
TATTAGTACATGATGCCATGAATCGAAATAGAATTATAAAAAAAAAAAATTTAAAAAAAAAAATTAACATTGGTCGAAATTTCGACCATTGGTCCGGTGGAAAGCATGGCATTCTCGTCATTTTTTTAGTGAATTGGTCGAAATTTGCGACCACTCGTTGGTGGAAGTATTGGTCGAAATTTTGACCAATGCACTAAAAAATGACGACAATTTTAAGCTTTAGACATGGTCAAACTTTCGACCTTTGTTTTGGTCAAAATTTTGACCAATTATAAATACGTCGAAACTTCGACAAAAAAAGACCGACGAACATTTTGGTCGTAAATTTCGACCAATACGGTCAAAATTTCGACCAATTGCCCGTCGAAAATTGAGGTCAAATTTACTAGTGAGGGGATCCTCTCACCTTTACATTATACACATTGAAATATTGGGAAGAACTATTAGAAAATAATTACAATCTAGAAGAACTGAAGGGATTGAAGTAACTAGCTCAACCCCCCCTATAAAACATTGGTAGATTGTTGATGATACCATAATAGTTGGTATGGAAAAAAAAAGAGAGGGTTTGTGTTTGAACTTAATCCTAGAGAAGTATTCAATGTCTTCAAGGCAGAAAGTTAATAAAAACAAATCTAAAGTTTTTTTCTTTAATGTTTCTTCTAGAAAGGAGCAACATATACTTAAGATTTTAGATTCCAAGCAAGGGCAATTTCCATGTGTACATTTAGAGTTGTCACTGGTAAAAGGACTAAGGTGTAAAAGTGTATGGGACCCCTTGAAACATAAAATTCAAATCAGGGCATCTTTTTGGAAAGGGAGATGATTGTCTTAGTTAGGTAGATTGACAATGATCATGCATATCTTGTCAACTATTCCTATCTATTTTCTCTCTTGTTTGGCTCTCCCAACGAGAGTGGGTCATGAAGCCACTAGAATATTGATGATTTTCTTTTGGTAGGGTGCAGAAGGCAAGGAGAAAAAAGAGACGATTGCTTGGGAAAATATATACAAGGAAAAGGATAAAGGAGGAGTAGGAATTATAATTTTTTCCCTCCATAATAAAGCTTTGGGAGTGATGTTAATTTGGAGGATGTTCAAGGAACCTGGTAGAATAATGTCTAAATTGTTAAGATTGAAATACTTAGGGGAGGTGGACAAAGAGGATATTCTCTCAATATCATATGCTCCTAGAGGCTCTAACATCTAGTACTTTAATGGTGGTGCTGAAAAAATATTATCTTATAAATTTTATAAGAGCAATTAATAGTAAAAATTTTAAGTGGCAATTTTAAGGAATTTAATTGTTGTTTAAAAATTACAATATTGCAACATCATAAAGAGAATTTTCCTTATAAGATTCAAACATTTAGTGGATAAAACAACTCGAAGTTGGTGGTAGAAATTTCAAGTTTCCCTTCATAAGCAAGCACTTCAAATCGAAGAGCTAAAATTCAAGGGTTTCTATCTTCTAAATAAAATTTCAAGTTATTATATAATAATTTTATTTTATTTATGTGACCTCTTACTCCATGATTATGACTTTTGATGACTCCTATGTGAAACTAATTCCTAACTATATAGAAAATAATATAATCCTAATATTATTAGTTTACAAAAATATATCTTGGAAGGGCAAAGACGGGATGATAAAAAAGAGGAGAAAAAATGGTAAAATTTACTAGACAAGTGGTAGGGTAGGCCAAGGGGAAACTTTCAGGAGGAGGCCTGGAGTTTGGCATAACATATGGTAGAAGAGTCATCCCATTGGAATGAATGTGATTCCACTTGGTAGTAGAAGGTAGTATGATGAAAAGGATGTGGAACTAAGATAACTATTTCCCAAAATAAAATAAGTAGCAATACACTCCTTACAACTGGAAGAGACAAAAAATTTGAAGGGTCGAGAAATAGGAAAGTAGGAGTATGGTAGAGAAGGGCTCCCCAAAAAAATAATTCTGATAAAATGAAAACCACTGATAAAGGACAGACAAAAACATTAGCAATTTCTACAAATATCATTCAAACCACAATTGATCGACTTAAAGACAATGTGGTTTTTGTCAAGTGGTTTGGAGAAGGAAGGTCAGACAAATAAATTGTGTATCGGTGGTTGGAGATACTAAAGGAAAAGGTAAGTGTTAGAAATTTATCCAATCATTTTCTGCTAATTGAATGTCTGGATTCTAAAACGAAGTCAAAATTTCTCTCTAATATGTATGTAATGGAAAGTTTTAGTTTTTCTTTGCATAAAATGGTTTGCCAATTTTGATCCATTTTCATACAAATTAAAAAATTACCAACATGGGTGAGATTGAAAAATCCTCCTTTGGAGACTTGAGGCATTGATTCATTGGTAAGAATTAGGGATGCATTAGAAAAATTGTTGGGAGTGGATGCGGACTTATTAAATGGAAAATATGAATTCGTAGACATTTATATAGAATTTGATTAAGATATAGGTTTAATGGAGGAAATGGAATTTTCTACGAAGTTTTGATCATGGATTTAAGAAATATCCAAAATTGGGAGGGTGAAGAATGACCAATGTCTCTTTAGGCAAAGTATTGAAGTAGGTTGTTCAAGAAAAGGTCAAGAGGAGGAATAAATGGAGCGTGACTCCTATCCAAAGAATAACCCCCTATCACAAAAACCCTAGGCTACATTGAAGGACCAACAAGTATCTAATAATTATGAGAATTTGAATTTTACCATTGCTGCAACTAAAGAGTCATTTAGGGTTTGTAATAATAAAAGAAAATTGGATGTAGAGTTTGAAGATACAAACAAAGACAATAATTTAGGAAGAATGAAGCCAATGAGGGAGGAGCATGGCACTATAAAGGAGGAAAAAATTGCATTTCAATTACTAAAAATGTTAGAGAATATCTTCCCAAGACTCCTAGTATAGGAGAAGGACTATCGCAAATGGGCATTCAGGAAGAGAACGTGGTGCCCAAGGAAGATATCTTGGTTGACATAGTTAAGTTTCCTTCATCATAGAAATTATCTAAAGATGATCTTAAAGTGGGGCCTTTATTGAGGAGGAGGACATGAAAGAGGATGAACACGAATCTTTTCTAGGTACTTCCTATGAAATGAAATAGATTTAGGGGATGATCCATCTCAGTCATAATTGGGTATAAAAAAAGAAAAAGCTATAAGAACTAAACATGATTGTGGTAAAATCAAACAATAGGTAGAAAATCCCCAAAGGAGAAAAGATTAGAGGATGGGGAAGTTAAGGGCAAAAATAAAATAACTTGCTTATTGAAAGAGTAAGGGATGTACCCTTCTTAAGGAATCACGAGGATCCTATCTTAGAGTTTTAGGGGCCTAAATTCCCATAGCAAAAAGAAATTTATCAAAATGAACCTTGTTAGAATGAAACCAGGTATTTTTATTGTGCAAGAAACTAAAGTAACCAACGTTGATTTATAAATATTTCAAAAAAATATAAAGAACTGAAATAGAATTGGTGTGCAAGTGATAGGAGCTTCTAAAGGTCTTGCTACTTTGTGGAGGCCTCAAGTTATTAATATCAATTATTTTGTAAGGATCTAATTGGTTAGGATGTAGGGTTAAAATCCTAATAGCCATAATGGAATTCATCTTAATTAACATTTATGGTCCTAATGCCACTTTGAGGAAAAGAGGAGTTTAGACAAAATTATAAACTTTTTTGTGTTCTAAGCCCAATAAGATATTCATCCTAGGTGGTGATTTTAATGCCATCTTGGAAATTTTGGATAAAAGAGGAGGATGTAGATATATGTCTGACCCTCAAAAGGATTTCAAGGAGTGGGTCAACAAGAATTAGACAATGGATATTAATCTTTCCAATGATAAATTACTTGGACCAAAAAAAGACTTGGGTTTAGTAATATCTCAAAAAATAGAGATAATTTTTTATTGGAGATCTTAGTGATTTTATCTTCACATTTGAGGTTCATATCGAACCTTCAAGTCATTTAGATCACTATCCTATTTGTTTGGAAATTAAAGGAGACATAAGCCCTTATAGGTGCCTTTTTTAATTTTAGGAAATTTGGTACAAGATCCCAAATAGTTTGGAGCTTATAGAAACATAGTGGAAGGAGGAAGAAATTGAGAGATCCAAACTTCTTTGTTTTACCTGTAAGCTTAAACTACTTAATCAAAAATTTAAAAAAAATGGAAATTAGATTGAATTGAAAAAAAAAAAATTGTTGAGAAATTGTTGTTGGGAGGGGAACTTAAATATTGAATGACAAAGTAATACAATTAGGTATGAATCAATACAACTTCATGAAGGAGAAGGAACTAATTGAGAATATGAAAATATCATGTCCAAATAAAAAGTCTTCTAGAGACAAAAAGTCTAGAGAGGATTGGATTAGGGAGGGGGACAAGAATACAAAATTCTTCAATTATAGTATAAAATAGAAAAGTATTATCATATAAATCATTGGTTAAAAAGCCCCAGATGGTGCTATAATAGATGATCATGTAGAAACTACCGCAACTTCAGTTGAGTTCTTTACACATATCCTGAACAACGACGAGGGCTCAAGATTAACAATAAAACAATAAAATTTAGATAGAATTCTAAGGATAATTAGTAAAGAAAAAATCACATGTATAACAATAAGATTGAATATGAAGAGGTTGAGGATGCTCTCTTCCAAATGTAACTTGATTGAGCTCCAGATCTGAATGGGTACCCAAGAGGTTTTTTCCAGAATGTTGGCATATCCTAGGTTAGGAGATGACAAGAGCAATTGATGCTTCACGATGAGTAAGACATTTCATCAAATAAATCTATAACACATTCATAGCTTTGATTCCAAAACTTGCAGGGGTTTCTTACCTAGATGAGTATAGGCATATATCCTTATGTATTGCCATATATATAGTAACGTCAAAAGTGATGGTCGTCAGGCTTAAAAGGATCATTGAATATATTATTTCTAATTAGAAAACAAGATTCATTTTTGGTGGATCCATTATTGATGGTGTGATCATAGTGTATGAAGCAATTCATTCAAAGAAATAATGCATGATTATTAGGCTTGATATCAGGAAGGAATATGAAAAAGTGGATTGGAGATGTCTCATTAAAGTTGTGGAGGATTTTGGTTTCCACAAGAGATGGCTCAATTAGAATTTTAATTACATCTCAACACCAAGATTTTCCATTTTTATCAATGAAACACCAGAATAATTCTTTGAGGTATCCATAGGGTTGCAGAAAGGGGACCTTATCCCCTTACCTTTACATTATATTGGTTGAAGTTTTGGGAAGAATTTTAAAAAATAATTTCAATCAGGAAGAATTGAATGGAGTGAAGTAACTAGTTCAATGGTCCCTACAACACATAAACAACTTGAATATGATACCATGATATTTGGTATGGCCAAACAAATAGAGGCTTTGTGTTTGAACTTGATGCTAGAGAAGTATTCAATGGCTTTAGGACAGAAAGTTAATAAAAACAAATGTGAAGTTTTTTTCTTTAACATTTCTTTTAGAAAGGAGCAACATATAATTAGGATTCTATATTTTCAGAAAGGGAAGCTCCCATGTGTATATTTAGGCCTCCCACTACTAAAAGGACCGAGGTATAAAAGTGTATGGACCGCCTAAAATATAAACTTCAATTTAGGGCAGCTTTTTGGAAAGGTAGATGGATGTCTTAGTTAGGTAGATTAACAATGATCGAGCCTGATTTTTCAACTATTCCTATCTATTTTATCTTGTTTGGCTCTCCCAGTAGGAGTGGGTCATGAAGCCAATAAAACATTAAGGAATTTATTTTGACAAGGTGTAGAAGGCAAGGAGAAAATATTGATGATTGCTTAGGACCAGATATACAAGGAAAAGGATAAAGGAGGAGTAGGAAGTAGAAATTTCTTCCTTCAAAATAAAGCTTTGGGATCAAAGTTAATATTTTATTTTTCTCTTTATTTTAATATTTTTTTTATCATTTTATGTCATATATATATATATATATATATATATATATATATTGATAGCGTGGTTTTTATTTTAATATTTTTATTGTTCTCTTTTACTTCCTTGATATATATTATATATATATATATTATATATTATCCTTACACTTATTTTCATTTGTGTGTGTACACACACATGTATATGTATATGTATATGTATATATATGTACATGTACATGAATAAGTATACGTATATGTATATGCGCACGAGCGCACACACACACAATCATAATCATTAACAACATAATCATGTTTGTGGTGATTTGGTTTATGAGGTTTCTTTTTATCTCCTTGATGCTTATTTGATTCTTTGACCATGATACATGATTGTGGACAATTTTGGTGAATCAAATTGGATGTTGGTTTGGTTTTTGAGTCATTTGATCAATGAGATTATTCTCTTAGATATCTTGGTTTGTAGGTTACTGATGTGATGATGAGTTTACATGTTTCAATGTTTATATCTACATGCTATGCATATTTGTGAGTAAGCCACTGTTTAATTTCCATGGAATGACTTAGATGTGGATTTTCTATGTCTACCAGGTCTAATTCATTATTGTTTCACATTTTTTAGTTAGATATTTGGTGATGGGACTTTTAGCATGTGGTTTATCATGATGTCATGATAGATTGATTAGTCTTTGATTGCACTATTAGTGGAAGATTTTGACAATAACATGTTGGTGGTGTAGTATTGATTCTTGATTAAGGAGGTTGATGATTGTTGGTAGCTGTATGTATCTTCTTGGTTTGGAGATCTTAGTTTTACTTGATGTTACTGACATATCATTTGTGTGTGTAGACTTGGAGGATCATCATTTAGGATATAGTTGTCATGATGTCATGTTTGACTTGGTATCATGGTTTGGTGGGATTTTTTTGGATGTGATGTAGATTAACCATTGGATGGTGAATGATCTTCTTTAGTGTTGTATATGTTAGAGGATTCCTTAGATCTTGTTGTTTCATAAGGTTTTTTCACATTTTCTGGTTAACTAATAGGAGATTATTATCGTCATGATGATTGGAGATGTTGACATCTTGGAGGAATCAAGGGATCCTTGGTTGAGGTTGGGTTTTTGTTGGAAAAATGGTCATCGGTCCCCTCGGGATTCATGACAAGGGACTAATTTCCTCCTGTGGATTCTATAAGTCTAGTGGTTTTATCGGGCATTAACAAGTCAATCTTTTGGTACAATGACAACCACATTTGTAACAAGTGGTATCAGAGTTTGGTCATAGGTTTGAATCCCCTTAGGTAACACCGAGGGGGACATTTTTGGAAAAATGTTTAGTGCTCCCCTTGAGATTCATGTCAAGGGACTAACTACCTCGTGTATATTCTATAAGTCTAGTAGTTGTATCGGGCATTGACAGGTCGATCTTTGGGTACAAAAAAAACACACTTGTAATAATTTTATGCTTTACATTGATGTGTTTTCATATTTTTTATTATGTCATGGTGCACTCTTGATTGCATGCTTAGAGTTTAAACATGATATAGTTATTTGATGTGTTCATATGACACATATTATCTCCTAGGAGGAGATGGTTAGATCATGTTGTCATGTTTATGTTTTGTATTAAGCTAATTGGAGCTTTGAAATTTATCTTATTGGTTCTCTTTTTTTTTGAGTACATTGATCATTTTATTGATACTTTATGGTGGTTTTATGTTGCATTTGGAGTTTTGCATAGTTTGATCGGGATGCTAGGAATGATATTGTTAAATAAAGGATCAATGTTAGGACCCGATTCCCCTATGTGAATAGAACCCTGGGCATAGCAACACCAATGTGTTAATCAGTAGCATACAATTAAGTGTCTTAGGGATTAAGAAAAGTAGAAGATACTTGGGCTCTTACGATCCTACTTAAGTTCATCAACACCCTGAAGCCTTTTTCTTTTTTTAATCTACGATGAGAATCTCTCTTAGACTATTAATAATAGAACTAGCTATTTGAAATGAGTTGAGTAAATAAGAGGGGAGGGGTGAATCAATTACCACAAAAATAAATCCAAGTCCCTTAGATTTCTTAAACAAATTTAACACTTTTGCTCAGTTAACATAGATATTTTAGTGTCACTCGGTTCACATAGAAAATCTTGAGATATTAACTGTGATTATCTTTATTAATTAATTGAAGAAACATAAACCATAAAGCAACTGAAATGTACATAGATAACACCAAGATTTAATGTGGAAACCCAATATGGGAAAAACTACCAATAGCAACTAGTCACTATTTTTCACTCTTCTGAAGTGAGCCCTGTTAGGAGCCAACCTTGTTAAAGGTTACAATAACACATTGTTAGGTGTGACCCTGTTAGAGGATTTAATCACCCTGTAAGGAGTGGCCTTGTTAGAGGTATTCAAACACTTCAATGTAGAAATGTCACCTTGTGAGAGGATTTACAAAAGACTGTTAAGTCTACTATGTTAAGAGATTTTGATCATTGCTACAATTGTTAGAAAGTAATAATGGATTGACCTGTTTTGATAAGCAACTAACTTTGCTGATTCAGATCTCTATTTTGGATTAAAGACTTGATCCTTACTGATTGGATATTCTTTTACAGTCCTCTGTATTCTGTCCTCAATCAGAATCCCATCTGATTTTCCCTTCACTCTTCATATCACACTTCACATGTAATTCCACATCACCACTTCACTATTCAATCCAAACTTGACCTTATATATATATATATATATATATATATATATATATGTTAAGCCTTGTCACGTCGACCTTGATATCCTTCCAAATAAATAATAAAAATCATGTATGTCGGCTACATATAACTAATTATCCATAAAATATAAACCACTGTTAGTCAGCTGACATTAATTGTATTACTCGGTCAACACTGAAATCCTTCAACGCCTGACCAACACTGTAATGTAGGCTTTGAGAAATACAAATCCACAAAATGCCAAGAATACCTGCATGCAAATAACCTTCTACAGGAGAGAAACAGAAAGAGGGAAAGAGAAGAACTCAGAAGTTTCTCAGAAAGTGAGAGCGAAATTATAATCTGAATTAATGAAAAAGAAACTACAAAGTTCAACCTATAAAGGTGAACAAAACCCTAAAACTAGAAAAAGCTAGGTTTGCACATTAATAATTAATATAAATATTAATTATGATGCACCTAAGAGATAGCTTAAGTAAACTAGAGTAATAAACAACTTAATTAATTAAATCAAAGTGATCTAATTAATAAGTGTAAATAGATAATTACTCTAACACCCCCCCTTAAGCGAAGCTCAGGAGGTAAGATAACCTAGCACATCTATGAAAGCAGGAAAAGATGGGTCACGACAACAAGGCCTGATCAGGTACCCAAGCACAACCAAATCTCTGTAAAGTGGAGAAATAGAGAAAACCACATGGGAAAAACCCTACTCCAAGAAGAGATAGAAGAAAAAGCAGAAAATAATGGCTCAAGAGACTCTCTCAAAACCATAAGTACAATAAAACCCTCCATGAGAGAGGGATGAGACACCAAGGCCCCCCCAGAATGATGGAACCCCTATAGGAATGATCAAACCAATGGAACTCCAATGTGGAAGAAATAGAGGTACAGAGTAACAAGGGAACCCCTGAATGAGCGGTGAAATTGGAAGGCCAAGTTGGTGCTCAAAGAAGAATGAATGAGACTCCTAGAATGGAATCCCCAATGAAGGTGGGCCAATAGATGGGCTGAATCTGTCAGCTAAGAGGAGATGAATGTCCTCGGATGTGCCCTCAACAACTAGAGGGGAAGGCTCGATGCAGGGAGTGACCATAACAGGGACTGCTGAAGAAGAATCATGCTGAACAAAGGTAGGCACAATAGGAGGAGGAGGTGGAGAAGCCACAACACTGATCTCAGGAGCAACATAGAAGTTCAGGTGACCTGAATTCTTCTCACTAGGCACTCGTGAAGTAGGAGAGATATTCTCTGACACAGGAGATGGTGGACCAAAATGGTAGAAGGAGTATAGGAGGGTGGCATGATCAACTGTCCCTGTAGCAACAATGTGGCCAGTCACACTATCTCTGATGTGAATATAATCTACAGTGAACTCAATTGTCTTCTCTTTCTTGTTGTGAGTAATCTGATAAATGGAGAGAAGGTTTGATGACAAGGATGGAACACATAGTACATAATGGAATGCACAACCAATGATGTCAATAGAACCCTGACCACACACAGGCATAATAGTGTCATTCCCCATCAAGATGTGTGGGGTAGGAGAGGCAGTAAAAGATGAGAAGGAACTCCAAGAAGATGCCATATGATGTGAAGCTCCGGAATCCAAAAACCACCTAGAAGAGGGAGCTATAGTAGATGCACATAAGGCATGACCCTTTCCGTTGTCTGACCCATCTGACTAAGATGATGATGAAGAAGACCAGTGGGAAGAGGAAGAAGGAATGTCAATGTTGCTCTTATGAAGAAGAGCTATCAAATCAACAATCTATTGGGCATATCCATCTACCTTCTTCTGAAAGCACTGAGACTCATCATGATTGAACTTATTGCAATAAGTACAATTGGGTTTTTCAGTCTTCAATTTCCCCTTAGGTGAAGGAGGTGGGCCAAAGGAATGTTGAGAAGGAGAATCCTTCCAAGATTCTATGGATGATGATACCTATTTCTGCTCTGGTTTCCGTGGAGATGGGTGAGTAACCAAGGCATGGCTCATAGAACCTGAAGCATCATTCAACTATTGAATCTTTGACTGCTCTCGAGTCAACTAATCACAGAAGGCCGCAAAGGAAGGCATATTATGCATAGGACCCAAGGCATCCATAGTGGAATAGAAAGTGGAGGAGAAAATCTGGAACTCTCCACGAAGCTTTGAGAGTATCAAAAAGATACACTCATCATCTGATTTGGTCTTCCCACATCCCTGTAAAAGTGATCAGAGAGCATTGAACTTCATCAAGAAGTCCTCAATGGTGGAAAAAATATCAAGAGACAAGGATGTAAACTTTGTATCAAGCTAAAGTGCCCATAATGCATTCACTATGCCAAACAAATCTTCAAACTTTCCCCAATAGGCGTGAGGAGTGGTCAAACCATCTAGATGAAATAGGAGGCTGTCTGAAATGTGCAGTGCAATCAAACCCATGGCTTCATACATTTTGGTTTTGTGCTAAAGGACCTCAAATGAATGCTACAGAATAGGTTGGTTCTCATCTAGACATGACCATAAGCCACGTGACATGAGTAGCCTGGTCATGTGTGCTTTTCAGGTGTGATAATTGTGTGGTGTCAGTCGGGCCACAGAGGGGTCCAACATTGAGAGAAGTAGATGGAAGTAGAAGGGTCATTTCTAAATTAAATTATAGAAAGAAAATACACCCCCCCACAATATATAATTCTATCCCCTTAGTATAGCAATTAAACAAGTATAGAAAGCACAAAAAATGAGAAGAAAACCTGAACACTTGATGTAGAGATGGAGGAAATAGAAGCCTCTACTTCAACACCAAAAACCAGATCTCAAATGGCTAAAATAGAAAATAAGACTAGCACCATTGTGTCTGGCTTAGAACCACCTTTCTGAAGATATTTTGTTTTCCAAAAATGGACACTGTATGCACAAGTTATGGCTGAAAAACCAACTGCACCTTTGAAATCTAGCTCTCTGGAAA
>MU224858.1:7912228-7973879 GCA_018584345.1 Thuja plicata
TCATACTTAGAGAATAATATTGTGACTCTCCTTTTGAGCATCTCTGAGTTCTGCTTTTTCATTCTTGTGCTTCTTCTTTGTATCAGGTTATTTGCATGCAGGTGTATTCGGGGTCTGTGGATTTGCATGTGCCAAATCCTACAATAAATAGATTGAGAAGTAGGCATAGTATTGATTCCCAATATCACAGGAAAGGAACCAAAAGGATCATTAAAATCCATATTTGTTGTTAACATATGGGTCAAACAAGTAGGACTATACTAGTTAGGTAGAATAGTTGGTCTTGAGGTGCTTCTCACCATAATTCCTAAGGTATTCTAGGTTTTGAAGCTCATATAAGAGCCTCACAATACTATGATAATCACAAGAATGAGTACAAAGAAGATGATGAAAAGTTTTTTGTTGCAAGTCTTGATTAATTTTTTTTACAAGATTGAATTGAAGGTGAGGTTCACGCCATGTTCACCAAAATGTAGAGTAGTAAAATTGAACGGTTTCAAAGGATTTTCAAAACCCTCGAGGACTCAATTACGCCCTCTCAATTCAAGAAAATAGTTGAGGCTCTCTAACCTCTAATTTCACTCACTAGGATTGAAAAGTGTGTGTAACTTTGTGATACCAACTAATAAAAATGTATTAACTATAAAAAATAAAAAAGGCCACCAAGGCACCGTGGTAAGCTTTGTTCACCCTTTTTCTAGGATGCATGTGTGGATAAAGGATGAAAATGTGGTGTGCAAGGGTCCCATGTAGACAAAACACAAACATTGTATTATACAACACGTGAATAACCAAAAATAGTTGCAAAGTGCTTACTGTAGGTAAAAATAGAAATAAAAGGAGCATAATCAACTAAGATGGAATAAAAAGAGATGAAAATGTTGGGGATATAATTTAGAGGTATGCTACAGCTAGACCCCTATTTTAGTGTTTCCACCTCTTCAGACAACCAATCTAGATACAACAATAAATGATAATAAATAAATAATAAAAATGATATGTTATAATAGATATTGTTATATCAATATGAAAAGAGAGATAGAAGGAAATCCCCTTCAACACCAAAAACTTGGAGCTTGTTGTAATCAAGACAAGCTTGGATATCTTGAATAAATGGAGCTTTGAAAAAACAACTGGGAGGATAGTGGAAGAGGTGCTAAAAACCTAATAAGAAAAACATAAGATTGTAAGAATGGAATTGAAGAATATTGGAGAGAAAATCAAAGTATTAAAAGAGATAAGAAGAAGAAGAAGCAAAAGTATTCCCAATGTTAAGAAGACCCAAAAATGAAGCAAAAAAGAAAGATAAAAAAGCCCAAAGGCATCTTAATGTTGGTGGTTCACAAAAGGAGGTGTCACACTGCTAACTGTAATCACCTAAAAATGGTCTAGAAAACCCATAGCCCCCCTTTTCTCAAATATTTGGTCTTAATAAATCCTAAATCTGAGACAATATCGCTAGACTCTAAATTATTGAGCATTTAATCAAACATGCTTATATAATTTTAATCCTAACTTATTGAATCAAATTATCAATCATCAAAGCCTAAACCCAAAAAGCATAAAACATTGGGATAAATAAAAAATTCCTAAGTTCAAAAAGTGAGCCCATTTACACATGTGTGTGCAATCAAAAATTAAAATAAAACAAATAAAAAGGGAAAATACCAATTTAGTCTTATTCTCTACAAAGTTGACCAATCAAAATCACTTTATCATCTCACATGGATTGAGGGAAATTGCATCTCCACCATTGAACAATCTCTTTTGACTCTTAATATCAACCACTCATTTCTTGGAATCTTTTATAAAAGGGATAACTCCCCTTGCTCATTCATAACAAGAAGATTTGGAGTAGAGTTATAATGCTATTTTCATTCTAGAGCTCATTAGTGCATTCATAGTTCTTTGCTTTCATAGTAGTTTCTTGCATTCATGCATTGTTAGCTTCATTTCTTAGTTTAATGACATTCTAGTTTCCTTTCATAGCTTAATAGTAGATGCATTGTTCTTACTTTAGTAGCTTGCATTTGCATTTTAGTTTCAATATCATTCATAGCTTGATAGTTCATTGCAGCTTTCATTGAGAGCCAATATGCAAGAGTATGCATCTTGCTCATCTTATTTGCATTGAATCTTCCATTTTGGAGTAGTCAAGTCACCAATTTCTCTATGTCTAATCTGATGGACATCTATGAGAATCATGCTCGCTTCAACTAGGAAAAAATAAGCCAGTTTCTGGGGTTTTTATGATAGTGCTTTGAATCTTATATTTTCACTAACCCTTTGATATAATGGTTTATTGAAGTGTTTAGTTGTAGATATTGATCACACATCTTTGGCACCCATCGTGGGGCAGAAAGTTGCATTTTTGCCTCATTTTCACGATTTTCTACATATTTTTGACGAAACAACACTTTTTGTTGTACTCTTGTATATCCCCTGTCATACAAAAAATCCCAGAATAGTAATTTGTCATTTGGGAATAGATATATTGTCATATGAGCTTTCATTTGTTGTCTTCTGTCATTTTAGGCTATTAGATTTGTCGTACGGGTATTTGTCAGAACCTGGTTTGTCGTATGACAACTGATGTATTGTCGTACAAGTTTTACTGCTAGTATGTATTTTGTACTTTGTTTGAAAAAAACAACATTTTTAGGGTTTCTCTTGAGCTGATTTTGGTTTTATGATCTTTTGCATGTCTTCTATGACCTTTTTACTATCTGGTTTTGCACGACATTTTGAGGAAGATTTTCTTGAAAAATTTGCACTTTCACACTATTTTTCTAAGACTACTAACGATTTGTGTTTGTAGGACGCTTGCCAAAGGAAAATTGAAACTACTAACATTTGTGCTTACAGGTTGCCTTGAGACTAAATCAACCAAAGAAAAACATGTGTCTTCTTAGTGGATTTCTTAGGCACCTATCTTAATTAGGGTGTTGTTTGTTTTGGTAAGATTAGACATTAGGGGATTATTCTCTTCTCTTCTTGAGAATAAAAAATCCAAACATGTTTGATTGAACTTGAGCAAGTAACACTTTTCTTTTGGTAAATGAACATGTGCTTGATGTGTTTGGGAGACACTATGGAGTAGGAGAGGATGCTCTTTTCCTCTTGGAAAATTAGAAATATTGACCTCTACTAGCTATCCGTTTACTTTTCTTGCATTTACCTTTAGAGGGCCTGCCAAGAGAGCAATCTTTTGGGAATGAACCAAGTGGGGAACAAGCGGACCTTACTACTTCCACCCCACTATAATCAAATGCTTCCTTCAATCCAAAGAGAGGTAAGACATGGCTATTTTCTATCTCTAATGCCTCTTCACTTGTAGGACCTCTTTGTCGCAATCTTGCTAAGAAAGAACTACATTTGACTGGGTGCTTGTAGGGCCATATTGGTCTTAATATTGTTTACAAGACTACAAGGGAGATACATTCAACTTGTGTAGGGCCGAGAGGTCTCAATCTTGCATGCAATAATATAAATTTTGGGTTCTTGTAGGGCTATATGCCTTAATTTTGCTTGCAAAACTACAAGGGGTAGTCATGAACATATGTACTTACTAGACACTTTTAGATAGAGGCTACCCAATTTACCTTCAAAAGTATCATAATCTTTGTGCAAGGATTCATCCAAGTGTACTTTACCCAGATCACCCCGAGATTTTACACCCAACATATGTATTTTCAAGGACCTTTTAAATCATGAATGTGGCACGAGGAAGCTTATGCAATTTGAGCATTGAGTCTCTTTCCAAAACCCACAATGTGCATAGCCCTGACAAAAGCCAATATCACTTTGTGTGAGGCAAAGGAATATCAAGTGTGGGTAAAGATTGTGATACTAATCCATTTTGACTATAGGGTAGAAAGTGTTTGGTTTTTCACTCTTTGTGCTTGATGTCCTTGTACACCTTGAACTTGACATATCCTACAGACAAGAACACTTTGAAAATAGAAAATAGTAAATGCCAAGATTTTTACCTAAAAAATTAGACAACATTGTCTGAAATCTTTCACACACAAGTGGTAAACTGTTCCATAATCTTTTGTTGTTTCATGCCATCACATATGTTGTATGACAGAACACTTAGAGGGAAGAAACTCGTATGAGGACTAGTATATTGTCGTATGGGAACTCATGAATTGTCATTTGGGATCTAAGTTAAAATTACTCCAATCTTGAAATATTTGTCATTCAGTCACACTTTTGCAACAACAACTATCATACCTTGTTACGGTCTTCTTCAACTTTCAAATCTCATGATTAGATTCGTCATTGTCCTTTGTCCAAGCTTCTCACAATCTTCTCAATCAAATTGGCTCTTCACTCTTGGTTAATTATCAACTTTGTCACAAGTTTCATCTAGTAGGTAGTTTGGCCTCAATGCATGATACCTTGTACAAGTTTAATAACCAATCTCTTTTTTCCATCAAACATATCTTTGAAGCTTTGACATTGACTTGACAACTTGATCCTCTAGAGATGTTAGTTACAGATTTTCGTACATGGTCCAAACAAGGATTCAGAAGGCTAATCTCCATTCTAAGGGAAAAGCTATTGACACTAACACACCAATACCTTCATCTTACAAGAAACCTACAACTTTCAAGATTCTAAAACAAGAGACTTCAGTTCCATGTCAGACAAAACCTTTGCTTGGTCAACCTACTCACAAGATAACAACTATGTCTGCCTACGATTGAGAATCACAACATGGAAATGAGAGCCATCATACTAGTGCCTCCTCCTTGGTAGAAGAACCAACATAACATGGCATAAGAAAATGTCAACAAGATAAGCAATTTCAAAAGATGATGCACACACTTGTGCAATTGGATAAGGAGAAGTACTTTATGCACTTTGCATCCTCGGGTGTTAAACTTCTGCATGATGTCAATGTTGAAGGAATCATTCAACAAGAAGAGATATCTCGTATCACTTTCCTCAACAAGAAACTCTAAGACATGAGATGTGAGATAAGGGATCTAAAGAAATAAAATGAACAACAAACTAGCAAATATTCTTTGAAGTACATATGTCCTTTCCCTTTTGTGAAGGGTCTTTACATGCCGCCTTTTCCTCCCAAGATTGAGATGCCTAAGTATGACAAATACAACAGGGAAGGTGACCCACAAGATCATGTAAGGGAATTTTGCGCTCTCAGTATGAAATTCATGGATGAGAAGAATTACTTAATGAGACTTTTCTCGCGAAGCCTCAACAACCAAGCCTTGGAATGGTTCACAAAACTTTCACCTAGGATCCAAACATTTGACGAGTCAGTGAAAAAGTTCATCCAACATTATTATTACAACATATTGCATACGGTCAGATTGTTAAACTTGTGCAACACTAAGAAACACACAGGTGAGTGCTTTATTAAGTTCATCTAGAGATGGAGAAGGATGCTTTCAAGATATCCAAGGCAGATACCCAAATAAGAAAATATTGATATCTTTATTAAAAACTTGGTGCCTAAGATGAACTACGTGACTCAAATGCAAAAGCATGCCTCATTCAGTGATCTAGTGGATAGTGAAATCAGGATAGAGAATGTCCTTTTAAAGAAGGGTGAACTCACTCTAACTAAGGATACCAAGTCCAATAATGGTAATGGAAAAGACAAGAGCAAATTTTGGAACAAGAACCTAAATATGGTTAACAATAGTGTAGTCGATTCACCTGAGGCTAAATAACCCATATTGAATATCTCAAGTAGCATCTAGGCTGCTAAGGTTACTGATAACATCAAAAATCCTCCCAATATTTCTCTAAGTACTCATAAAGATAAGACACCTTAGATCCCATGACCCAAGCGTAACTTTACTCCTCTTGGAGAACCGTTAGAAGATGCACTGAAAATGTTGGTTGCCCAAAAGATTATCACAATCCCATATTCAAAAACCTGGGAGCCTGAAGGGAAACCAAAATGGTGGAATGATGACCATTATTGTGAATACCACAAGAATAAGGGGCACATGACCAATGAGTGTATGAAGTTAAAACATGTGATACAGGATCTGATTGATGAAAAAACCATTACTGTTGATGGACACAAGACCAATGATGACCACAAGGATTCCAAGAAACCTTTACCATTCTATGAAAGGGGAGAGTCTTCAAAGACTCAAGGTGCAACAATAAATCAAACCTACACAAATAATGATAATGTGATTAATATGCTTGACCCTTCAGACCACTCGGTCAATGTCATCACCATAAATGAGAAGAAAAATAAAGCTGCCAATGTGGTTACATGAAATCAATCTAAGATCACTATCATAGGTGTTTCATCCTCTTCTCAACCAACTTTTGCACCAACAACCAAGGCACCAACTTCCAAGTAAACTACCCTATCCCTTCCGACTGCGAACTACAACCAGGTGGACCAATTACAACAAGCACCCATGCAAACCTCTATTGTAGAGTTGCTTAAATTTTCACCATCACACAAGGAGATCCTTGAGAGTGCTCTTTTTGAAACAAATGTGCCAAAAGACTTGGATGTCAACTAATTCCAAATAATGGTCAACCATTTAACTTCTCCACATTATCTATATTTCTTAGAGGAAGATGACAAAGCCCTTAGTCACCCACACAATCAAACTTTGCACATAGAGGTCTTGATTCACAAACACCAGGTTAAGTGCATTTTGATAGATGGAGGCACTGATTTGAACATCTGTACTCTGAAACTGGTCACAAAACTAGGTTTTTATGAACACACTATTGATCCTCAAAAGAAGATAACCATCAAAGCATGATGATGAGGAGGAGAGATCATCAAAAGGACCAGTGGTGCTCACTATCAGAGTGGGATATATTGAAAGAAATGTTACTTTTTAGGTGTTGGATTTGCCTCTCACATACAACATATTGCTAGACAGACCTTGGATTCATGACATGCAGACAGTCCCCTCTACTTATCATCAGTGTGTGAAATTTTTGTACAATGGGGTAGAAGTGTCCATTCCAGCTGAAAATGCCTACTCTTGCAACACTTTGAAACAAGGTGAAAGTATGGTTCCACAAAAAAAAGAGGCACAACAAACTTTTGAAGTGTCTCAAAAGGCACTAATGAAGATCTTTGAGGAAAAGCTTAAGATCAATAACACAAGCATGGGAGAATACTAGTTAACTTCTCTTCCTACACCTCCTAGATCTTATGGTATGTCATCCTCATCCTTCCCACCTTCAAATGGTCAACAAGTAGAGATACATAAAGGATATGGAATGGTAAAGGCACATGTTTCTCTTTCAGAAGAGAATAAAGAAAAAGCTATTCTCACATGCCTGTACAAGGATGAAGAACAAGATAAAAAGGTGAAATGTGTGGAAATATGCCCACATAAGTATGGTAAATGTTATCAAATAATGAAACAAATGGGATAAAAAGGTAAGGGACCCCTGGGAAAATACAAAGGTCTAATATAACCCCTTCATTCTAAATTTTGAAGTCCCACAGACAGGACTGACTTGGGGTACCATGAGAAGAAATTCCATCCCTCTCCCAGTAATGTCCCTAGCAGCTCTCACATAGACGCATATGACACATACACTGAAGATGAATCATAAAGTATCCCTCTTCCTTTTGAGCAAGTGATGTGTGCCATCACTAAAAATCTTGCATATCAGGGGGAACCTTATGTCCCATCATTTCACAGAGCTTCCTTTGAACGAAATAGATCCATTGCTTCAAATGAGAAGGAGATGTCCACTCAAAATCTAGACATGCACTTAGATATAGAAGATAGACATCCTAACTAGGGGCATCTTGTTTTTACCTCCCATGTCCTTGATTTTCCTCATTTATCAAATGGCAGGGTGCATGTTGTTGAGGAGGCTTCTCCTTGTGCCTCTCAAAGATCAGAGGATGATTCTACACAATGTGGAATAAATCAACAACATGAAAACAATAACTATCTTAGTGTCCCAAGGACTCTCTCTCGATATTTGGAGAATAGAGATCATGCTCCCATTCAATTTGATTATGCACAAGATCAGGATAATACTTCACAAGAACAACATCCCAACTGGGGGAAACTGTGGCTCCTACACACATGTTGGACTTGCCTCATTCAATTGAAACAGACTCCAATGAGTATGAGTGGGATTCCTTTTCTGATGCTACCATGGATATTGAAGTGGATGTAGTTCACAAGTTTACACCATATGTCCTACATGGAGAAAGTATTGGCATTGCTGGAGCATCAGGCTCACCCCTAAGTGAACATCTGGAACTAGAGCCTGTCTATGTTCTAGAAGATGACTATCCTTCTAAAGATGAGGAAAGGCTGCCTCTTCCACCTAACATCAACTAGGGTTTTGGAAGGGAACCTAGGAATGCTCTCACATCTACTACTCAGAGTTGGGATTTTGACCGACGTTCTAGCCACGAATCTACATCAACTAGCAATAAAGGTGGTCCTACATCCACTAGTTATAGAAATAATCTTACATCTGAATAATGGGAACAATGAGACTATGAAGAAGAAGAAGAAGAGGAATCAACTTGGGACCGTCAAGATATTCAACAACTTTATATGTCTCCTCTCCCACAAATTCCATCATCAAGAATTGAAATTGTCCCTCTAAGCATTGTTCTGGCTAGGATATCCGCTCGTTAGGAGAATGAATGCAATAATGCTAGGTCAAACAGATTGAATCCATGTGCTACCAACAATGGCTTCACTAGTAGTGATAGGAAAAATCATAGTTTAGGCAATCCTTCTGATAATTCTATCACATACCTTCTCTTACCTATCGAAGACCTTGATCTGGATAACTTTGTGCTATCCTTGGAACCCGTTGGGTTGCTACCCCTTGTTCACCCTGAACTAATCGAATGGAACGCTGATGCACCTCTAGACTTGATTTCTGCTCCTAATGACTACAACTTAGCCTGCTACCTAAACACCATTGAACCCCTCACCTCTTCTACCAGTGTAATGAGTGTCATCATGACTGAGGGGGATATCAAGATTCTCAGTCTAAAAAAGAAAGATTATAAAGAAAAACTGTTCTGATGGTGAAAACCACTTAGTGGCAATATCATATCCTAAAATAGTAAAAATAAAAGATGTATCCAATGGTGAAAACCTATCTGAGGTTCCAAAAGATGGGAAGCTTGATATTCTACCAAATCATTTTCAGGAAAGATCTTCAGTGTTGATTGAACCTACACAGTCTGCTAATCTGGGAACAACAGAGGAACCTCAACTGATCTACTTAGCACAATCTTTGTCCAAGGAAGAAAAACAAAGGTTCACCCAACTCTTCAAGGAAAAGAAAATTAACTTCGCTTGGTCATATTTAGATATGCCTAGATTGGATACAAGATTGATCATGCATCACTTATCTATTGCTCCAGGAATTAAATCGATCAAACAAAAACTAAGAAAGATGCATCCTCCTGTAGCATTGATGGTAACATTTGAGCTATAAAATCTTTTTAAATTTGAATTATCAGAGTTATAGCTTATGCTGAGTGGTTTTATAATATTGTTCCTATCTCCAACCACGATAAAAAAACAAGGGTCTGCACTGATTTCAGGGATCTCAACAAAGCGTGTCCTAAAGATGACTTTCCACTACCTAACATTGACATGATTGTGGACTTAACAACAGGCTATGAGATGTATTCACTAATGGATGGCTTCTCCAGATACAACCAAATCAAAATATCCCCGAAAGATTAAGAGAAGACTGCTTTCACATGTGCTTGGGGTACTTTCTGCTAGAACGTCATGCCATTTAGCCTAAAAAATGCTGGGGCTACTTACCAATGGGCTATGACTACCATTTTCCATGATATTATGCATAAAAGCATGGAAGACTATGTGGATGACACTCTAGCTAAGTCAATTAAAAGAGCTACACATCTCAATGATTTAGAAAAGATCCTTGATTGTATCAAGCAGTTTAAGCTTAGGCACAATCCTAAAAAGTGTGTTTTTGGCATTACCTCCGGTAAACTTCTGGGTTGCATTGTTTCAACTAAGGGAATTGAGGTTGGTCTTGAAAAGGTCACTTCTATCATAGACATGCCACCACTAAATAATATCACTCAAGTCAGAATGCTACAAGGAAAATTACAATCCCGCTAACAAGGCTCAACCTCTCACTAGAACCTTACATAAAGGTGTAAAATTCAAATGAAACGATGGATGCAAACAACATTTTCAACAAATCAAAGACTATGTGGAAAATCCTCCACTATTGATGGCTCTAATTCAGGGCAAGCCTCTCTTCCTTTATATCTCTGCTACAGAAACATCCTTGGGCACTTTGCTAGCTTAGCACGATGATATGGGAAAAGAGAGGGCCATCTACTATATTAGTAGAACCATGGTCTCCTATGAGCATAATTATACTATTATTGAAAAGGCTTGCCTTGCCATAGTATTTGCCTCTCAGAAGCTAAGATACTATATGCTATCACACTCTATCAAGCTGATTGCTAAGATAGATCCTCTCAAGTACCTGTTAAGCAAAGCAACTCTCACACGAAGGCTATCCAAGTGGGTTATGATACTAAGCGAATTTGACATTGAATATGTTGACAGGAAAGTAATCAAAGGACATGTTATTTTTGATCACCTAGCTGATGCTCATTTACAAGTTACACAACCACTACTAATTGAATTCTCTGATGAAGCCATTTTACACCTCACAGAGCATACCTAGAAAATGTTCTTTGACAGATCTTTTACACAAGGATTCGGTGTTGGAGTCCTTTTTATCACACCATAAGGATACAAGATCCACAAGGCTTATAAAATGATGTTTCCTTGTACTAACAACATTGCGGAATATGAAGCTTTGGTGAATGGTTTAAAGATGGCCATTGAATGGAATATCACTGAATTGCATATCTAAGGTGACTCATAGCTAGTGATCAATCAAATAAATGATCAGTATCAAACAAAGGATGAAAAAATTCTACCATGTAAAAGGATGATCAATGACCTTAAGAAATACTTTGTGTTTGTTACTTTTCAGCAAATACCAAGAGAAGCAAACAGAGCAGCTGATGCTATGACCACCTTGGCCTCCATGTTGCAACTAGAGGAACACCACTTTCGCTATGAATTCTTGGTGGAAGAGCTCCTTTTTCCTACCTATGATTCCCCTTAATCCCAAGTTGTGTGCTCCCTCATGGGTACCGACTCTTCCTGCTATGCTCGTATTTACTCTTACCTTCGTAATCAAACCTTGCCTAATGACCTATCTAAAAATGAAAAGAAAAATCTTATAAGGATTGCATCGCGTTACCTAATTATGGCTGACGACTTGTATAGAAGAGGTCTCGATGGTACTCTCCTTAGGTGTCTAAAACATGACAATTCTAAACACGCACTAGAGTAAGTCCACAAAGGTGTCTATGGATCTCATTCAAATGACCTTTCGTTGGATAAGAAACTCCTACGGACAGGGTATTACTGGCCCTCTATGGAAAAATATGCTATAAATTTTGCCAAAACATGTAAAAAGTGTCAGACTCATGGTAACCTGATTCATGCTCCTACACGTGAACTATTACCTTTCATTACCCACTAGCCATTTCAAGAATGGGCCTTTGATCTAATTGGGTAGATTTATCCCTCATCCTCTGGTGGGCACAAATTCATCATAACTGCCATTGAATACTTCACAAAGTGGGTTGAAGCAGTCCCTTTGATTACAGCTATAGGCAAGCAAGTGTCTATGTTCATCCTTAATTACATCATCTGTAGATATGGAATACCCTCATCCATTGTGACAGATAATGGGGGCATTCAAGAATAGGGACATAGATGAATTATGTGACAAGGTCAAAATTACCCAATACTATTCCTCTACTTACTACCCTCAAGGGAATGGGCAGGCTAAGGCCTCCAGCAAAAACATATTGAAGATCTTGCATAGAATAGTGAGTAAGACTGGGAAGGACTGGCACCTTCAACTCAATCTAGATTTATGGGCTTATAGAACCAGTATTAGAACACCTACAAGGGAAACACAATTTTCTTTGGTAGATGGCGTAGAAGCTATATTGCCCGTTGAGGTAGAAATACCTTCACTCTGAATCAATCTACATGGACTCAACACTGATGAAGATTATCATATTTCTAGAATCCAGGAGCTAGAATTACTTGATGAATGCAGAAGCATTCGACCATCTAAGGGTCTATCAAAAGAGAATGTCTCGAGGCTACAACAAGAAAGCAAGACATAGGTAATTTCAGGTTGGAGATCTTGTACTTAAAGATAATCCAAAGAATCAACAACAATGTGAACAAAAGGGAAAGTTTGAACCCAATTGGTTGGGTCCCTTTGTGATCACTGTGACATTCAGCTCTGGGGCCTATCAACTGTCAACTCTAGAGGGGGATACTTTTACTAATCCTATCAATACTCTCCACCTGAAGAATTTATACGCTTCAGCATTCTTGCTGGTCAGCAGTATGTACATATATATGATCTTGAAAAAATATCAAAAAAGAAAAAAAATAGAAAAGGTCAAAAACATTTGGAAAAAGTCCTAAAAAAATGACTGTCTTGGTGAAAACTTGGCAAATAGGCGCCTTGATGAGTTAGTAAAAAAATAAAAAAAATAAAAAAATAAAAAATAAAAAGTGAAAAGTACTAAAAATTAAAAATTTTGAGAAAATGTGCCTTGGTGAAAACCTGGAAACATGCGCCTTGGTAGAAAAAGTAATAAATTTCCAAGTGGTGAAAACCAAACAAACAAGCGTCACTTGTAACTAAGCGCTCCATCTATCAATGCGTAGCTTGGCTGATCTTATCTATAGGATGACCCTTGTGCTTTCTGAGATATCAAATCAATACAGTCCTTTTTGCACACCTCACTTCACTAATTGAAGCCATCATTTAGGTCTTGTATAGGCCTCCTTTTTTCAACATCATGTCGGTCAACCTATCAAGTCCTTACAATTGGTCTCCTTTTTTGGATAGTTTGTCACTAACGCACTGGTGTTTCTCAACACCTTAATCAAGAGTTTTTTACAACACTCTATTTTGGAAAAACCCGTGTTTCTCAACACAACATCGGATAACATAAAACACAAACAACAAACATGATGGTGTTTCTCAACACCCACATCAACAAGTTAAACAGATTGAATGATTGCTGACAATTTTCTTGTATGCTGTCTGTTATCAATGATTTCCTCTATTTTATTTGATTTTTTCTTGTTGGTGTAGTTCCAATGATCCTTATGTCAAGATAATAGGGTGTATGTGATAAAAGCTTCTGCATTTAGGTGGATAAGCCACACATCCCTTGATCCTACTCTCTTTCACCATAAGGTGAGGTTGGTCCTATCTCCTTGTCTGTCATTCTTCTTGTTTCAACAACAACACACTCATGGTTATCTTGGCTCTGAATTCCTTGATACAGGTGTCCTCTTGTTATATCAACTAGAAACAATGTTCAGGTCATCACAACTCTTATGCCTAGATGCTTACATTGGTTTCTCACATCTATCTGATGAAGAGTCATATTCATATACTTATGGTTCCATTGGTGCCAGTAAGGATTGTATTGACTCAGGTGTCCCAAACGTCTAAATAATGAAAATATAGTGACTAAGGAAATCGTCGACTTGACTCGTGTCGTAGGTTGCATTTTGCATTTCCTAGACTTGCATGATAGCATTGTAACAACTCACCTTCTCAAGCTTAAAACAATGAAAGCTTATTTCTTTACTCATCTAATCCTTTGTTGACGCGATCAACTACATTTCATCTCCTTAGGGACCACCATTTTTACTCAGGGAAGCTTATCGAAACTCAAACGTGGATGGTGAAAATGATTTGAAAATGACCCCTCCAGGCCTTATATAGCAATTTTGACCTAATTTTCAAAGTGCTCCTATGGATGCAAAAATTACACCCTTGGCTAATCGGCCAGCTCTGAATCCATTTTCAAGATAAAAATCAAAATCCGGTGATGTTTTAATCCTCAAAAACACAATTTAACCCATTTTTACAAATGTAGTTGATCGTTGACGCTTTTCTCACAAGATTATGATTCAAGATTCCTTTTGATCAAATTACTTGTGCATTTCCCTCTCCAATTTAAAAATTCAACTTAAGTCAATTTTAGTCAACTTGGTCAACTAGACCTCAAAATAGGCTCATACCTCATTTCCTCAATACTTTTTCAATCTATCGGGCTTATACCTCCCCTCCTTTTCATTTTCATCTCAAGGGGCAGTACCACTATATCAACAATTTGATTCACATCAACAAGTTCAATCTTTAGGGGCATCAGGCCTCGACTCAAATCAAAAATCAATCAAGTGATTCTCATCACTACACATCAAAATCTCAAAGCTCTAGGGCATATCAGGTTCATCGCACCATATCAATCTGACAACTCCTCTCAATCTGTTAATTGGCTTCATCAGGACCCATGTCAAGTCAATTATCCCAATCAATCAATCAAATGTCAATCAATCTCATCACACCACATCAGGTCGGTTCATCATTCAAACTTAATCTTAAATCGGGAATCTTCTCAGAGGACAGACATTCGGTTTCATCGCTTACATCAAGCTGAATGCTCAGATTCTTCCACTAGTCTTCGCTCAATCAAGCCTAGAGCTGATACACTCAGATCTCTCTATTAGTCTTCACTTAATCAAGTCTGGAGCTAATATCTTCAAATCTCTATCATTCTTCACTCAATCAATTCCGGAGCTGATATCTCCAAATCTTTATCAATTTTCACTCAATCAAGTTCAGAGCTGATATCTTCAAATCTCCAATCAATGTTCATTCGATCAAGTTCAGAATTGGTTTTGATATGTGGGATAGTTTCATCGCTTCACATCAAGCTATGTCCAAATTCAATCAAGCTTCAAATGTTCTTTGACCCAATGTGTTCCCAGATCGATCACACATTAGTTAAAGAGGGGCAAATGTAATCACGTAAAAATGGTCTAATAAAACCATAGCCCCCTTTTCTCAAATATTTGGTCTTAATAAATCCTAAATCTAAGACAATATCCCTAGACTCTAAATTATTGAGCATTTAATCAAACTTGCTGATATAAGTTTAATCCTAACTTATTGAATCAAATCATCAATCATCAAAGCCTAAACCCAAAAATCATAAAACATTGGGATAAATCAAAAAGTCCTAAGTTCAAAAAGTGAACCCATTTACACATGCGTGTGTACTCAAAAATCAAAATAAAACAAATAAAAAGGGAAAAAATGAATTTTATCTTATTCTCCACAAAGTTGACCAATCAAAATCACTTTATCATCTCACATGGATTGAGGAAAATTGCATCTCCACCATTGATCAATCTCTTTTGCCTCTTAATCTCAACCACTCATTTCTTGGAATCTCTTATAAAAGGGTTAGCTCCCCTTGCTCATTCATAACAAGAAGATTTGGAGTAGATTTATAATGCTATTTTCATTCTATAGCTCATTAGTGCATTCATATTTATTTTCTTTCATAGTAGTTTCTTACATTCTTGCATTGTTAGCTTCATTTCTTAGTTTAATGGCATTCTAGTTTCCTTTCATAGCTTAATAGTAGATGCATTGTTATTACTTTAGTAGGTTGAATTTTCATTTTAGTTTCAATATCATTCATAGCTTGATAGTTCAATGCATCTTTCATTTTCAAAGTTTTGAGAGCCAAGTATGCAAGTCTATGCATCTTTTTAATCTTCTTTGCATTGAATCTTCCATTTTGGAGTAGTCAAGTCACCGGTTTCTCTATGTTCAATTTGATGGACATCTACAAGAATCATACTTAATTCAACTAGGAAGCAATAAGGTGGTTTCTAGGGTTTTTATGATAGTGCTTTGAATCTTATGTTTTCACTAAATTGGAGTGTTTGGTTGCAGATATTGATCACACATTTTACCACACACACTAGCATCAATTGGTTTAATGTATCAGCAACCACCTACACAAGACAAATGTACGATGTGAAAATGTTTCCATAGTTCACATGTGTATAAAAATAAAATAGTTCACATAGTGAGAGATTCATACAAAAAATATGACAATGCAGATTTAGCAGGAAGATGGAATGGAAGCTTAGGTGATATCTACAATTCAAGTAAATAAAAATCACCATGCAACATTGAATAACACGGGGTGCAATTTGTGACATTACATATGTATTTTTTATTGATGTTATAATTTCACACAAGGTAGTATTTCTTTGAGATAAAGAGAGAAGCACCCAAACTCACTAAAAAATTGTGATCAAGTAAAGAAGGAATAATCCATCAAGTGATGAGATTAAGTAATCAAAATATTTTAACCAGAGCTAAGAACTAGCAAGAAAAAGGGTCTTATGAATATATTTATAACTTATCTTTCACAATAGAAGAAAGAGGGGAAAAATAGATAATAGGACCTTTCCTTATTTACTAACAAATGTCCAAGAAATACTATCATCTGAACTCCCACAAGGGGGGTGGAGAGCAGGATCCCCCCCCTTGAGGAGACGCACAACAATTATAAAGGGAATGATATAAAGAGAGGATTAAAGGTAGTAAAAAATAACTAAAGAAGACATAATCAAAGTGGAATGCAGTGGAGAGTAAAGAAGAGAGAATTCAAAGGAAGGAACCACACTAGTAACAAAAGTGGAAGGCAATACCATCCTAACTAATAATCCTTAGAGTCCTTAGGGGAAACATCCACTAAATACTTTGGAACATGAACACTCAATTGATCATAAGAAGAAATATTTTACTAAGTATCAAGCCCCTTTTGATAACTTCAAGATAAATCTAAAGCCAATTGATCAATAGAAAAGAAACATTGACAATGTAAAGGGATTATCTCATAATCTAAAGGTTGAGACCAAGGTCAATCCCAAACCATCATAACCATGTCTGGATAAAGAGGCATGGGGAGGTTGACATCAACCAAGAAGTGATCATAAGTAGAATACCCCATAAAGCAAGTGGACATGTCAACCTTAAAGAATAAACAAATACAATTTCCAATGTCTTCATAATTAGAAGATAACTCCTAAAATTTAAGGGTAAGATTATAAATCCACATGCAAACTCAATGCATGGTTAGTGTGGCTTGGAAAGGGGTTTCAAAGTATTAGTACAAGTCTTAAGGGAGAGAGAAATCTCTTCCCAAACCCATAATTATCCCAAGATAAAGTTACTTTATTCCAAAGAAACAAAGGAAGCAATGAAAAAACCTCTAGCATAGGGTTAAAACTCTACCTAAACAACTCTAAGGGGAACCAAGAATTCAAAATGCAAGTATGAATATTTGGAAAGAAAGGTCAAAGACTAAAATCTCTACAAAGTTAATTTAGGTAGAATTTGATGAACTATAACTGATTGAATGTTTGAAGATGTTAAGTTGATGATCATACAAGGCATTAAATCAGTTAATGTATTGTATTGTCATTGATGTCAATTTGATATAATCTGTATGGTCATGGACATACTGCTAAAGACTTCAAAGAACTAATGAATCAAAGGCTATGCTATCAGTAATGCATATAAGTCAAGTATTCACAAAGTGACTGTATACACCGACAGAAAAAGTAAAAGAGCAAAGTCACAGTGTTACCCAACGAGCAAATGCACAGAATTACCAATGAGAAAAGTCACAATGTTTCCCGATGAGCAAATCATAGTGTAACCCGACGGACAGAATTACAGTGTTTCCCGATGGAAAAAACAAGGATGGAGATCTCGATGACAACTGAAGTCACACCAACAGAACAATCAGTTATCACCGATGAATAATTGAAGTATTGACCGAAAGAACAAAGAGTTCATAAACAAAAAAAATGCTTAGTTTTCAAGAGCTAAAGATAGACTTAACTGGAACTTATCATTGTTTTAATTGACAAGATAAAGCCAAAGATAAGTAATTGATTTAAAGCTAATTTGTCCAATTCGCAAGAAGATCTCAACGAGATAAAACTAGAGTTTTGCTTTAAATCTAATTGGCGAGAATTGTGGATCACACCAAGAATCAAGAAAGCCAAGAAATGGTGAAATCATGTCTATTTAAGAGAAAACCTTATTCATTACAAATTGGGGGAAGCAGTGAAGAGAAGAGAAAAGATGCTAAAGAGATTCTGAAGGAGAAGAAAGTCTTCATTCAGACCTGATCAACAAGCTAAGGAAAGAGCTAGATTCTGCAGACACTGATGAACAATGACACATCACAAAGAAGAATAGTGTGGAGAAAAAGTATTGAATTGATTATATTGATTAGAAAGGTAATGCACTTACAATAGATCTGAAAATCTGCAATTCAAGTTGTATGTGTGAACATATCACTTTACTGTTTTAGTTTAACCATTGAAGCATCAAGTCTCTTAACCAAGCAAGACTTAACAATCTTCTATAATTGAGATACATCCCAAGGAGTATTAAAAAGTTTGATCATACAAAGTAGCATTGGATATGCTTGATACCTATTGACAGACCAAGTGAGTGTTTGATCAAGGATGGTAGAATTAGATGCCAGATACTAAGTGACAAACTATCTTTTAATTCCTCTAACAAGGTCACACCTAACAGTGTGTTTGTAACCTTTAACAAGGTTGGCTCTTAACCGAGCTCACTTTAGAAGAGTGAAAATTTGGGGTACCGTTCCCAGTGGTTTTTCCCTTAACAGGGTTTCCATGTTAAAAATCCACGTGTTGTGTGTTTATGTTTCATTACTTTACTATTTTACATTTCACATATGCAATTTTGGATTGATCGGTATACACTAGTTATTTGCTATGTTTTGGTAAATAAGTGATTGCTTATCGGTAAACATACATAAGAAGGTTTTACAAAGCATTCCGACAAGTAGTAATTTGTTATAAGTATTTCAAGGCATTCATCTTGTAGGACTGTGTATAACTAGAGGCTTAAAATTGGTAATAAGTTTTAAGGGTTGGTTTAAGGATTAATTTTTGAGGCCACTGATTCACCCCCCCTCTTAGTTATTACTAAAAATTGGTATTAGAGCTTGTGTGCTTAGAAGGAAGGGTTCAAGACCTAAGCTAAAGATCACAAGATGAATAGACGAGATGTGCCCAAGTTGAACAAAGATAATTTTGCTTCATGACAAAGTAGAATAAGACTCCACTTATCAGGTATTGGAAATAATGTTACTCAATACTTAGATACTGAATATGTGTTGCCCAAAGGAGCACCCACAGTTGAACAAATGAGAGAGAAGCATGAGCACAACTACATGATGATAGAGCTTGCTTCCTCACTCTCTGATGCTAAATTTGAAGATGTCAAAACCTGCAAGACTACAAACTAGATGTGGGACAAATTGATGCTTGTACATGGTGGTGACAAGAATGTTCTGAGAGTCGAGGCAGAAAGTCTTAGAGGAAAGTTTGATGATCTCAAAATGAAAGAAGGTGAAAACATCACATAGTACAACACAAAAATCAAAGAGGCAGTCAATGATATATGAGGAGTTGGAGGTGTACTAGAAGAAGATATAGTGGTAAGTAAAATTCTAAGAACCTTACTGCCTATTATGCCTTTCATACCCATACCTACATTTTGCAGGCAAAATGTTGGGTCCCCCTTTTCTCTCTTGCTTTTCCTTTGGTTTCTTTTGTTTCCTTTGTTTCCCCTCTGGGATTTTCTTCCATGAGGGTTGTTTTTCTTTTGCTTTTGTCTCTGGGACCCGGTCCTAGAGTGTTTGTTTGTTCCTTTGAGCCAGCAGGATCCTAGACTCCGGGATTCTCTGCCACCATGTCTTCTTTTGTTAGAAGGTGTGGATGCATGAAATCCCTAGGCCTAGAGTCCAGAGGTTTGCTTGTCCTGGAGTTTGTGAAAAGAAAGCAAAACTTTTTACTCTAGGGGTATAAATAGGAGTTACCTATCATTTTCACATTTACCACGATTAAACACTTAGAGCACTCAGATCGATTTTAAGGTGATTAAGGTGATTAAACAAAAAATTGCTCCCTACGCTTAGTGGTTGATCAACCGTGATTTGCAGTGCTTGTTCATGATTATGAGAGGATTAACTTATTGTAGAGTGCCTCCCATGCTAACCTTTCCCGCCTTCCCCATGTCTCCAGGTAAGCCTTCATATTTTATCTCTAGTTTCTGTTCTTCTGATTCTCACTTGTTTTGTCTTGTCTTGTTTTCTTTTGTTTTGCTTTCATTTTCGTCTCTGGTTTTGCTTTCTGTCGCCTCCCATTGGTGGGTTGGCTCTGCCAGAGGGTTGTCCACCCTCTGTGCATATGTAATAGTATGTATTCTTTGTATATTTTAGTAGGTTTCTATGTAAATACCTCTGTAAGTCTCTATATATATTGTACATTGTGTAAATTTATGTTTGTGTCTATATATATGTCCGTTTTGGGCCAATCTGCGAGTTGTGCTTTGGCCCTCGCATGTGCTTTGGCTATGTACATTTCTTGTATATTCTACACTCTTCCTTTGGGAAATCTCGTCACACTCCATACGTCGAAAACCCCAAATTTGGAGCTCTTCCAAGAGAGACGTTGGTCTGGTTTGAACTCGGCACCTTGCTAGTTTTGGCTATGGTGGTTTTCTCTCTCCTCTATCAAGTTAGTCTTAATGATAGGTTAAGTCTCCCACACATACATTCAAGTCTGACCCAAGTGACATTCATTTCCTTGCATGTTTGGACAGTTGTCGATGTAAATTCCATTACTCCCATTATTGCATAGCCATGTGACTTTCCCACGTCAGCCTAGTACGGTTCATTTTTGGTCATGTCAGTAACGGTTAGTTTTCCGGACTCTGGATCTTGGTTTCCCCTACGGTCTTTTTTTATTTATTTTCATCGCACAAGCTAAAATCCCCGAAAGCCCAGGTATAGGTCAAACTCTTAAGTCTTTCTTATTATATGTGTATCTTTTTCTGAGTTTGACATGAACTAACAATTCTTTCAGGGGCATATGTGAAGCGGTGGTGAAATATCTGAAATCTGGAATAATGCAATGTTTTTATACATCTATGCTGATGGTCTTCTTTCCTTGTAGGTTTCTAAAATACCACTCATCAATCATGTCAGAAGCTTCTGCATCATCCCCATTAGGGAGTCTGGAACTCCCCACTACCACTGCAACCAAGGCAGCTGTCAGGACAAAGGTCGAGAAGGCCTTAGAAAAAATCCCATTGACTATGAAATATCTTAAGGGAGACACTATTATAGGATCAAAGTTTGATTCCCAAAGTAAATGTATTACCAACACAAGTGTTAGAATGCGGGCCAAAATGCTGGCCCTAGTGAAGATGATGCACAATCAACGCATTGTTGGAGATCCATTGGCTATCAATGTGGCCAAATCTAGGATTATTAAGGCTGCTTGCTTCCCATGCTCCATGCAAGCTCTAAAACTCATTCTCACTTTAGTAGAGCACTACAACTCAGCCATCTAGGCTGTCATGCTGGCTCCCCCAGTTCCAACCAGATATCTAACGCCCATGGTGTCTCTAGATGCTGCAACCTTTCAGGTAGGGCTAGCGATCCCCCAATTCAACGATGCAAATGTTGCCACTTATTCTTTGGCCTTGGAGGAATTTCTGAAGCTAAAACTCATGGCCTGACACTACCTCAACAATAATTGGTTGAAGACGCCAAAGAAAGACTCTAAAAAGATGAAATTGGAGATCCCCCAGATTGAATTTAAGGAAAGCATACAGATGGGGATCATCGTGCTGTGCAGGATCTTTAGACAGCCCCATGCCCAGGAATTCTCAGCATGGATGTACTATTTCTTTCTTGGCATCTCCTTTGGTGAGTAGAACTTTTATTGGGATACCATCATTGCCAATCATGTGGACTCCCAACTTCTCCAGGTCACCCGATCCCCCAAGTTCTACATGAATTCTTATTTCTTGTGGGCTCTGGAACAACAATGCCCCATCACAAAGGGGTTACTAACAGTAGGTGTCCTTAGGATTGGCCCAAGATAGAATGTTCTATGGGATTATTTCACACAGATCTAATGGGAGGCTAGTTTCCTAAGCTTCTACCGAGTAAATGATGCCTTCATTTACTACAACCTCCTCACACCTACTCAGGATGTCAAATACATGCTCTCTAAGGAGGCAATGGATTTGGTTAGCTCTTATGGCCATTATTATATTCAATTCTAGCAACATTCATATATTCGGGTGAACAACTTCTTCAGAAAGCCCCACTTATTACCCAAGCATTGTGGGAATAAGATAATTATTTTGGAGTTCTACAGACAGATCCTAAAGCTGCAAGCCCTCTTCACGGTGAAAAAGGTCACCAACATCCCATTCCCAATAACCTGTAGGAACTATACCTGCAGCCTCGCAATGGCCAAGGAGGCTGACGGAGAACTCAAGAGTCTTGGGCTGGCATATTTTTATCTAGAGCGAAAGAATTTTGATCCGCTAGCCAAAATAGCAATGACACTTCCCCGGATCGCCCCTCCACATGAGCTTCACATTGAACATTTTTTGGAAGATTGTCAGGATGATGTTGAGGTCTAGAACTGACATTTCATTCAGATGACTCAAGGCATGATGAAGCGCCTTAAGCTTTGAAAGTTTCCAGATAGCTTTTTGGACACCGGATCCATAGAAGACCCGCAATACAAAGAGAAGGGGGTAGATAAAATGGCCCCCCCTCTGGTAAATTGGGACACACTGGAGGGGCCCATAATTGAGGACATCACCAATGATGTCGTTGAATGTAGTCATGCATATTTTTAGAAGGTGTGTCTGAATAGCACACAAAAGGTCAACCCGTTTATACGAGGTTCAACTTCTGAGGCCCGAACCTCCTCGTAGGGAGAGGATAGAGGAAAAATAAAAATGGGGACCCCGTCCCAGGTTCCATCCATAGTTCCCAAAGGGAAAAAAATGCAACAAATGTTGGCAACCTCCCAACAAATGAAAGAAAAGGTAATTACCTGGTTGGCAATTATGGCCATTATGGCTGGACCTGTCCGCCCTCCTACTTCCCCTTCACTTGAAGCATTAATGTTCTAAGCAATAGGGATCGGGGCGGAGGAAGAACATGTAGCCATGTTGGATGCAGGGCCCCCATTGGTAACAAGGAGGAAAAAGAAAAGAACAACTGACCCTCAGCCAAAGGTGGAGCCAAATCTTGGGATGCCTAGCATCCCTGAAATACAGATTATCTCATTAGACTCTCTAGAGCTGGACAATCAACCCGATGATCCCCTGGAGACCTCCCCTCTGCACTATGAGTTTGATGACCTATTTGGGACAAATGAGCTAGTGAACCTGCAAGGGGATATCAAGAAGGAAGTAGAGGAAATATCTACCCAAGAGGAAGTGGTGATCCCTCTTGAGAAGAAAACCCCAGAGAAAGAGGCTACCTTAGAGCAGGAAGTCCGGGTAGAACCAGAAAAGGAGTTGGAAGAGATGAACATCTCTGAAATCCTGGAGATACAGGTTGCAAGCACCATAGAGAATAGGAAAGTAAAAGATGAGCAACTGGCATCGGCTGAGGGAACCAGACCTACGGGAACAATCATAAACTCAGCTGCCATGCTCCAAATGCTGCCCTTGAAGAAGGTAACATTTGGTGAGGTGATCTCAGCAGCTACATAAGCAAACTTTGGCCAGACACCTTAGCCACCTCCCAAAGATATCCCAATAGAGGAGAAAATTTTGGTAGAAGGATCTGACGAAAGACAACAACAACAACAACAACAACAAGGTAGGGTACAGAACCCCAGAGATACATATGTCAAACTTGACACTGCTAAGGATGCAGACACCCATGTAGATGATACTGATGCCACTAAGATAGACAATGTAGGTGGACCCAAGGACATGGGAAAAGAGTTTGAAGAGACTCAGAACACCAGGGGTACATAGTAGAACCTCGGAGGGGATACACAGGTTCAGACTATAGAAACAAGGCCACCCCTACCTCCACCACAATGGTTGGTGGATTCAAGAAAATGGAAGGCCCCAGTACCGGCCAAGGCCCATCTCTCTTTGGCAGAGATGATGGTGCAAGCACAAAATCCCCCAAAGGCAAAGAAATCCTGAATAGTCCATACCCTCAGGACAGGGCCGGGCGGAGATACAGTTGCGGTAGTCACAACACCTCCCCCAGAGGTAGATGAGGCATCGACAAGGGTAGAATATTATGCCATCATAGAGATATCTCTAGGTAAGAGGGGGAAGTAGGGTGAATTGGACCTGCTAAAAGAAGTAGCCAAGGTGGTAGAAGCCTGCTATGAGAAGGAAGCCCATAAGCTCAAAGAAGAGAAGGAAAAGAATGCAAATCTTGTTGGGCTATTGACAGAGCTTGCCCAACCTATCAATGTCATTCCTCCAAAAGCTTCCATGTTCAGAGAACTGCTCCCATTGGGTGACATAGATGCGCTAAGCAGTATGAAAAATAAAGCATAGGCAACTGATGATTGGGTAGCTAAGCAGGCGGGAAATGTCTGGCATTTCCTAGTGGCCACTCTCCCTAACCTGTATGCGGCTAAGAATGTTCTGCATGAGGCCAAAACGACCATTGCTATCTGGGAAGGGGAGATCAAGAAATACGAAGCATCAATAGATGAGTTGGGGGAACTCATGGGTCTCGGTGAGGAAATTGTCACCAAGGCCAAAATTTTGGGAGAGGAGTCTTTTGACTTCATCCGGACCCAACACTCTAGGATTGATCTCACATTGGAGATAATCAAGCAACTGGTAGAGGCCCTATGGGACAAGGTTTTGGAGATAGATTATTCTTTAAATTTATATAAGGCATTTATTTCAAGGGTTTTGGGAGTCAACCCCTTTAGCATAGAAACATGTACCCTAGAGGAACATCATGGGGAAGTTTGACAAGCTAATGGAGTCTTGTTACCAATCCCTAGAGGGAATTGATAGAGCAAAAATGTCATGAATATCATGCATGGTGCTTCGGGGTTACGACGCGACAAAGATGGCCGCAAAATTCAAGGCAAGTACTCTAGATCTGGGCAAATAGGTGGAGGTGGCCAAGTACCATCAGGCTAGCCTCAAGAGCATTGATGAGGATGGAATTGCCCAGCTCCTAGAAAAATTCAAAAGCAACAAGGAGCAATAAGGTTCTCTAGATTCTGGAGATTTTCACCAACAAGCACACTTTGTATTCATTATTCTTTGAGCATAATCTCCCGTATCCCAGAGTTCCAAATCCACAATTTTGCATTCTTTGGATGACCCACGTCCAGGTTCCCCAGAGCTGACCGATCATTATCAGGTAGTTAATAAGGGTGTCAAAAAGTGGGTGACCCCAGCAAGGCATGTCAACTCTAGGGATGGTTCTAACAGGTGGTCTTCCCAAGGCACCACTCCAGCATGAAACACCTGGCGCATCGGAGATAGTAAGGCATTTTAGCATTGGTGAGGCAGGTAACCTCAATCCCCAGGGAATCAAATTTCTTCTATTCTCAGTACAGCTCTCTTCTTGAGGATGATTCTTCCATACCTCTTTCCTTGTCTTATTCTTCTGACATGTCAAACCTCCATTCTTCTTGAGGTTGTTGTAGCATGGTGCAGGTAGTACCGACCACTAAAAATTGTATTTAATTGTTGAGTGTAAAGTTAGATTAGGTTAACTTTAGGGAAAACATGTGTATAAATAATAAGTCTGACGTCATTCCAAGGGTCAGCAAAATTGATGATTTTGCAGTCCATAGCTATAGCATTTTGGTAGTTCATTTATTGTAGTTGTAGAGCTCAATGCTCCTTAGTTCTTAGAAGTTCTTAGTAGATAGATGCTCCATTGGAGCCATTATTGTACGCACCAGTGTTGCTAGAAGCCTGTTAATAAAGAAAGAAGAGTTCTGGTAATGAAGTTGTTATCGTTCTAATCTCCATGTTAACATCCTTTTGTGCTATAAGTTTATGATGTCCCTTGCTCTAATATTTTAAGTTGATTAACGACCTTCTTTTCCCCTCGCTATTGAATACGTATGAATTGATGGTTCTGTATGCATTCAGTATTTTAGTGTAGCATGTTAGAGCATGGTTGATGTTTTAAATGTATCAACATAACTATAATGAGAATGGAATACTTGCAGGAAACCCCAACTTACCTAAATCCTTGGAGAAGACGAGCCAAGAATACCAGCTATCCCCTTGAACAAAATAATCACACTCCCAACATAGCTCCCGCACTATCATGACCCAACTCTCACATGCTTGAAGGCCCAGAGAATTTATTCCCCAGACAACCTTTACAAGCAAAGTTGGCCGGTACCTCGATACCTGGTGACAACTTACATCTGTTGGCAGACCCGGTCACAAAGTCCCATCAACAGAAACTGGCGCTAGAAGGAGGGCATGAGCTCGTCCCCTTCTGAGGATTTAGACTTTACACCGCCTAAGGGTTGCCCAAGCCATAGTTTTAGGAAGTAGGCCTTTAGTGGGATTGGATCATTTTCACCTACACAATTTGAAAGAGTCCTTAGATCAGCCCCTAATCTTGAAAGGTTTGTTGAACTCGAGCCCCCCCCGCTCGAAGGAAAAGGACCCCAAAAACCAAATAGCTAGCTAGCCTTGTATGAGGATATACTACGTCTCAGAATACCCAAATATCCCAGACAATCCTAGGGATCAACACTCAGTCTAGCCAAAATCCAACACCCCCGATGGCTGCATACTTTGGTAACACCGGGTCCCCAATGGGACAGTTTCTGGGTGCAACCAACGATCTTCCTTCACACCTAGAGAAGATTTATCCCCGATATGAGCACTTATGCTCACGAACCACAGAAGATAATCTGTAGGCATACAAAGATGCCATGAGTTGACATCAGATCCAACATCATGACATTGTGACCCAAATGTTTCCTCTGTCCTTGGGACAGAACAAGCTGAACTGGTACCTTAACTTGTCGGCCAACTCCATCAATAGTTGGAAGGATATGGAGGATGCCTTCTTGGATACCTTCCACATACACATGGACCCAGCATGGTCCCACATCCAATTCATCTCTATTAGGAAGGAACCAAATGAACCCCTTGCAACATTCAATCATCAGTTCCAACGCACCTTGAAATAGTGCACAAGTCCTTTCATCCCATTTGTGGATGTAACCATCTATACATACCTTAATGTGATGGACCCTTTTGTTGCCACTCTCCTATGGAGAACTACCACCCCCACTGACTAGGATACTCTGGAAAAATTTTACAACCTAGCCTTGGAGTTGTCCCACAGTCTAAACAAATCTCCCGCGTGGGATTGGGTAGAACATGCCTTTCAACATGATACTCGGTGGTACTTCTTACACTATGGGATATAACCCTAATCAGGTAATGGGTGGCTCTGTAATGGCCATGAATCCCCCACCACTATCGATAGACCATCAGGCCCGGTACGTATACCCATTGCAAGGCCAGATAACACTAGGTCTAGAATTTGTTCTCTGGAACTAGCTGCATCAAATGCAACAACCACAGACACAACCATTTGGAGTGCCTTTCTCCCAATCATCTGTGGCTGGAGGATTGTCTCCCTTAACTCTGGCTGCTGTTGTCACTTCCCTAGGAACTAACTATACCAATAGTCACACTATGACCCAAACACCCAGTTGTCCACCGAGGTTGAATCCCTCTGGCAATTTTTGTCCTCACTAACTATGGACATGGGACAGCTGAAGGCGGGGTCTTTTGCACCCCACAACTCTAATTCCCAGAGAGGGAATATCTTCTCCGGCCAACACAATACCAATGTCAGAGGAAGAAATTAAAACAATGGGCCTTGACCCAACCAACAACAATGTAATAACAATGCCAATACCAGAGGTCCTCCTCCAAACCAAAACACCACTTAGGGTAGTGCTGGACCCAGCCATTATGCACAGCTTGTAAAATTCTACCCCATGAATAACTAGTATAGATTACATGACATTGGCTCTCATTATGAGGTGAACTGTGCCACCCTGGAGAAGGTCATCATGATCTCTCAGTTGGATAGGCAATAAACTGTTGATCCTACACCCCCAAAAACACCCACGCAAGAGCCCACTCATAGTGCCTTCACCAATGAGAAGGTCTTCTTTGGGGCAGACAAGGAAGACAAAGAAGAACCCAGACTACAGGGGTTCTTTGATGAATCTATTCCAGCCTTTGAGGCCAATGCCTTCACCAACCCATGGAATCCTTGCAACACTCAGAGTCAGGCTGGTAAAGGGCTAGTTTACACGCCTACACCTCCCAAAGATACACCTCCCCGGAATAATACATCAGATCGCTCCTTCCCTCTGAAAGGCCCTGGCTCTAACCAAGCAAAGGACTCGGCCGAGGGAAGGCAAAAATTCCTGTGGGGAAGGTTTGACATCACAAAGGTGTTAGAACAAACCACCACCTCCTTGACCTTGATGGAGGTTTTTCTGAACTATCCCGAGCAAAGGAAGATTCTTCTAAAGCTCTTGGGAAACCTAGAAGCTGTCAGTTGCCCACCCAAGATAGTCACTTTTGATGACACCAATGCGGCTGTCTTCTGGGGTAACACTGAGGATCCTCCTTTCTTACTAGGATTGAACATACAAGGGAAGAACCTACATAATTGCTTGGTAGAATTCGGAGCTTCAGGAAATGTCATGCCCTTATCAATATGCCAGAAGCTTAGACTCCATCCTACTCCATCTAAGGGTGTAGTAGTCTAGCTAGACAAAACTGTTGTAAAAATGCTAGGTGAGCTAAAGAACATCCGGATTCAGCTCATCCAATATCCTAGGATATCAAGCATCATAGACATCCAAGTAGTGGACATCCCAGAGACTTATGGGATGTTACTAAGTCGCAATTGGTCCAAGGCCCTTAATGGGTATTTCTCCACTAAATTATCCTACTTGTGGCTCCCCTGGGAGGGAGAATCTAACCAGATCTAGGTAGAAAGTGAGCCTAGGATGAAACAGGCCCTCATCGAAGCTGGGAGGGTGAATGAAGTCCTCTTCTCTGAGACTTCCCCCAGGGTGTATCGCCCCCTAGAAATCTTAACGTTTGATATCATACCTGGGGAGGATCCCATAGTTTCTTAGAGAATTTAAGACCTGGACAAAAAACTAAGGGGTGAGGTTAACTCATAGGGTATCGCAGCAACTCCCACTACACTCTTGTTCGACACTTGGTGCCGGGTGCATTATTAGAAACATTCAGAACTAGAGTGTGAGCCTTGTATTACCGCTACTACCACTCACATCAATGCCCTATGGGAGAAAGAAAACAAAGCAAACATGCTTGGACCCAGTAATCCATCTAGCAACATCCCCGTGG
The DNA here is from genome assembly GCA_018584345.1 of Thuja plicata. NCBI lineage: Eukaryota > Viridiplantae > Streptophyta > Pinopsida > Cupressales > Cupressaceae > Thuja > Thuja plicata. The sequence continues at coordinate 7,941,479 of MU224858.1, forward strand.
TGTCGCTTGTCCAGGCATCTCAACCATAGACCTCTCTGGAGGAGAACCCCACCCACGTGCTATCAGAGCTGGAGGAAACTCCTCCCAACCTTCCCAAAAATAATCCAAAATCCACTTTGCCTCCCTAGCCCCAGACAACAAACATTGACTTATGGATCTTGAAGTTTGACGGGTCCCAGTCTAAGCAAGGCTGTGGGGCCAGAGTGTTATTGATCAACCCACGAGGGAAATCCTTCCTTGTGTCTTATAGGCTACAGTTCAACTACACAAACAATGTCATGGAGTACGAGGCCTTGGTCCTCAGACTCCTATTTGCACTAAGAAAGGGAATCACCCACCTATGGGCCCTAGATGATTCAGAGTTGATTTTTAAGAAGGTCCAAAGACAATACACTTGTCACGATAAAAGGCTGGTCACATACCACAATTGGGCATGGAGCCTCATCGAATATTTTGATGCCTTTGGTATTGAACTCATTCCCCAGAAAAGAAACTATGTTCTGGATGCCCTTGCTGTATCTGCCAGCACCCTTGAGCTAATGATTGGCTCACGGCTCCAGAAGATCTCCATAGAGATGGTCCCCACCCCGTCCATCCCAAAAAATGTCACCCACTTTCAGGTTTTTTAGGATGACCGACATATCTTGGCCTTCATGGCCAATGTTGGTGTTTTCGAGGACTAGATAGTGGAAGAAAGAGATCAAAAAGATATCGGGCAGTGTGAAGAAGATGATGGGATCATAGAATTTCCAACCAACACCATCCCTAAGGGGATGGTAGCACTAGAATGAATCTTTGACTTGAATCCTTAGGGCCAGGAAATGATATCATCCTCCTCAAAGGGAGAAAAATTCAAGAAAGTTAACATCGGCCAGACCGGTGAAGAGAAATTGGTACACATTGGCACCTCCTGCTCCCTAGAGAAAAAGGAGAGGATTCTCGCGGTTCTCTAAGAATACATTGATGTAATTGCATGGGGGTAATAGGATCTAAAGGCCTATGAAACATCCATCATGACCCATACCATCCCACTAAATCCTGATGCTAAGCCCTTTCGGAAAAAGCAAAGACAAGTAAACCCACTGATCGAGCCTCTAATTCATCAGGAGGTTCAAAACTACTGTCAACCCGAATTATCTTTCCTATTCAACACACAATGTGGGTTTCCAACCTTGTCCCTGTAAGGAAGAAAAGTGGAGAGATCCACCTTTGTGTGGATTTTCACAATCTTAACAAGGCATCTAAGAAGGATAATCACCCTCTCCCCTCATTGGATGAGGTGTTACAAATTGTGAATGGTTCTCAAATGATGTCCTTTTTGGATGGATACTCTAGGTATAACCAGGTCATGGTTAAGTACAAAGATAGAGACAAAATGACATTCACCATCAAGTGGGAAACATTTACATATCAAAGGATGCCCTTTGGCCTGATCAATGTAGGGGCCACATTTCAAAAGGTTATGGACATTGCATTTGAAGACCTAGTAAACTGATGTATAATCATCTACATGGATGATTTGACTATCTTTTCCTAGGACAGATGTGAGCATTCCGCCCACCTCACCCAGATTTGTGACAGATGTTGCCGGTATGGGATATCCTTCAACCCTAAAAAATGTATATTTGGGGTCACTAAAGGGAATCTTATTGGGCATATTGTCTCTGAGAAGGGTATATCCATTGACCCTGAGAGAGTTCAAGTGTTGCTAAATCTACATTTGCTCGGTAGCAAGAAAGAGATGAGATCTTTCTTTGGGAAGATCAACTTTGTCCGGTGGTTCATTACTGGATTCGTTGAGATAGTGAAGCCACTCAAAAACATAATGAAGAAGGATAAAAATATTGAGTGGAGTCTTGAAGCAAAGTGGGCATTCACCCAGATTAAGCAAATAATTGTGGAAGCACCAGTCTTGGCTAGTCTGGACTATTCCCTCCCATTTCACATATACTCCTTTGCTTCGCTACATTCTGTCTTGACAGTTTTGACCCAGAAGGTCAAAAGGGAAGAATGACCAATAGCTTTCATGAGCCCCCCCTTCAAGAACACCAAAGTCCAGTATTCTCCTTTGGAAAAGAAGGCCTTTGCTCTCATTCGCACCTTGAAGAAATTTTGACATTATATTCTCCGGAGCAAAGTGCACGCTATCATCTCGGACCAGGCCATTAAGTCTCTACTCTTGTAGAGTGAATTGGGTGAATAATGGGGGAAATGGATGGCCATCCTCCAAGAGTATGATTTGGAAATGCAACCCATGAAGGTAGTCTGAGGCTAGGGACTATGTAGAGCGATGGCAGAAGGAACTCTCGATATCAAATGCCAGACATACACAGTGGATTCCATCACTCAAGATCCATGGTATACTGAATTGGTATACTTATTACTAAACAACATATGCCTAGAGGGGCTACCCCCAAACAAATGTCGCACCTTGCGGCTGAAAAGTGCACACTTCATGATCAAAGACAACATGATTTTTCACCAGAATTATGAAGGGGTATACCTCCAGTGCATCGATAGGGACCAAGCTACAAAGATGATTGAAGAATTTCACAGGCTGTTTGGAACTGGGCATGGCTCAACTGATGCCATTGCCCATCAGATCCTCCAGGCCTGATACTATTGGCCCTATATTTGTAAGGATTTCTACACTCATGTTAGGAGATGTCATACTTGCCAAACAATGAAACATCGTGAGTGGAACCCGGCCATGCCTTTGCAGCCGGTCTTTGAAGCTAGACCCTTCGCTCAATGGGAATTTTAATTTATTGAGGAAATCAACCCCAACTCATCTGCCAACCATTGGTACATTTTGACTGCTACTGATTATTGCACCCGATGGTCTGAAGTGATTTCTTGCAAAAACAACACGACAGACGTAGTTATTAAATTCCTAGAAGAAAAAATTGTCACCCATTTCAGAATGGCATTTGCTATAGTGTGTGATAACGGTCTGGCATTTTCTTCAGAACAATTACTTGAATGGACCTATGACAAGAAGATCACTTTGAATTTCTCCAGCAACTATTACCCCTAGGGAAATGGTGTGGCTAAATCAACCAACAAAATTTTGTTAGAAGTGATCAAACATCTGTTAGAACAAAAACCCCGGGACTGGAACCAAAAGATTAGGTTCACCCTCTGGGCAGATCGCATCAGAATCAAGATAGCCCTGGGGACTTCCCCATTTCATCTGGTTTATGGCTAGAACCCAGTATTCCCCATCAACTTGCAAATCTCGGTCTTACAGTGCATGCATGAATTCAGCAACTGGGATAACATTGTGGAGGTTTGACTCCTGAACCTGGTGCGAATGGAGGAATAAAGAGATGCAACCCTTGAAAATTTTGCGTGTCATAAAGTAGTTGTAAAATGATGGTTTGAACAAAGAGCCCAGTATAAGGCCTTACAAATTTTGGCCTTGGTTCTCTTGTGGGATAAAGGCCAGGAAAAGAAAGGAAAGCACACTAAGTTTCAGTGGCTCTGGCTCGGACCATATCATAGATCTATGGGGAAAATACTTATCACCTTAACATTATGATTGGAGAAGCCGTCCCATTTCCTATCAATGGGCAGTTTCTCAAGCACTACTTTGAGTAAGGTAGGTGGTAAGTTTGTCCGAAGTTGTACTATATGTAAATTCTAGCTTGTAAATATCTTTCCCAGTGCTCCGTTTGGAGTGCCTTTGCCTTGTAAATAGTTTTTGCTAGTCATCCTCCATGATAGCCTTTTCTTTGTGTGCTTTCATTTGTTTTTGGTTTCCCTTTGTTTTCTCTTGTTTTTTCAGGTTCCCAGCGTGTTGCCTTCTCCTTGTAGATAGGTATGCTTCGCATAACATCTAGTCTTTGGAATGGTATCATGTGCATTTTGGTGAATTTGGAATCTATTGTTAGCATGGTGGAATTGGTCTGCGCTCTAGAGTTATTTTGTAAGTATGGTAAAAGGTTATGGGTAATCTTCATCAGGTTCACATATTGATAGTCCAGACATCAGTTAATGGAAAATCTAAGAAGCAAGTAATCAGACACCTTGAGGGCAGATCAATTGTATTGGCTGTTGACCAAGTCCAAAAATTGTTAAAATATCCTGGGTCTGGAACATTCTCTCCTATTTGGAAATTTGAAAGTGGATGGAAAGGTGAAAGAAGTATCGCCATTAAAATTAGCTAAGCTTAAGGTTCACGGTGAAAGAAGTACCGTCTTTCCATCCAGAAAAGAAAAAGAAAAGAACTGAAGAATAGAGAATTCCGATATCTGAGTGAAACATGCAAGATATGATGAATTTGGTTTGATGTACTTAGTGCCTCTCTGCTTCTCTCAGAGGTCATTGACTTGGTTTTCTTCCAAAGCACACACTTCACAACTGACGAAAGACTGAAAGATTGAATCAGTGATGAGTCTGATTTTCTCTGACACCTCGCACTTTGCAAGCAGAATGTTCTAGGTAAATATTAATTCTGGTTTTTCCTAACCAGAGATTCTAAAGTTCTTGAATGTGCTAAGGCATCTATCCCAAATAGTTGCCATTTGTTAAGCCCTGCATACTTGTCCCTACATTTTGCAGGCAAAATGTTGGGTCCCCCTTTTCACTCTTGTTTTTCCTTTGGTTTCTTTTGTTTCCTTTGTCTCCCCTCTGAGATTTGCTTTCACAAGGATTGTTTTTCTTTTGATTTTGTCTCCTTTTGTCTCTAGGACCCAGTCCCAGAGTGTTTGTTTATTCTTTTGAGCCAGCCGAATCCCAGACTCTAGGATTCTCTGCCACCATGTCTTCTTTTGTTAGGAGTGGATGCATGGAATCCCCGGGCCCGGAGTTCGGAGGTTTGCTTGTCCCATATTTTGAAAAAAAAAGAAACAATTTTTACCCTAGGGGTATAAATAGGAGTTACCTTTCATTTTCATGTTTATCGTGATTAAACACTTAGAGCACTCAGAGCGATTTTAAGGTGATTAAGGCGATTAAACAAAAAATTGCTCACTGTGCTTAGTGGTTGATCAACCATGATTTGCAGTGCTTGTTCATGATTACAAGAGGATTAACTTGTTGCAGAGCGCCTCCAGTGCTTGCCTTTCCTGCATTCCCTATGTCTCTAGGTAGCCTTTCAGATTTTCTCTCTAGTTTCTGTTCTTCTAGTTCTCGCTTGTTTTGTCTTGTTTTCTTTTGTTTTGCTTTCATTTTCGTCTCTAGTTTTTCTTTTTGTGGCCTCCCGTTGGTGTGTTGGCTCTGCCAGAGGGTTGTTCGCCCTCTGTGCATTTGTAATAGTATGTATGCTTTGTATATTTTAGTAGGTTTCCATATAAATACCTATGTAAGTCTCTATATATATTGTACATTGTGTAAATTTCTATTTACATCTATATATATGTTCATTTTGGGCCAATCTACGAGTCGTGCTTCGACTCTATACATTTCTTGTATATTCTACACTCTACCTTTGGGCGAGCTCGTCACGCTCCATGCATTGAAAACCCCAAATTTGGAGCTCATTCGAGAGAGATGTCGATTTGGTTCAAACTTGGCACCTTGCTGGTTTTGGCCATGTTGGTTTTCTCTCTCCTCTGTCAAGTCAGTCTTAATGATGGGTTATGTCTCCCACGCATGCATTCAAGTCTGACCCAAGTGACATTCATTTCGTTGCGTGTTCGAACAGTTGTCAGCGTAAATTCCATTACTCCCATTACTGCATAGCCACATGACTTTCCCACGCCAGCCTAGTATGGTTCATTTTTGGTCATGTCAGTAACAGTTAGTTTTTCAGACTCCGGATCTTGGATTCCCCTACGGTCTTTTTTTTTTTAATATTTTCATTACACGAGCTAAAATCCTCAGAAGCCCGGGTAGAGGTCAAACTCTTAAGTCTTTCTTATTATATGTGTATCTTTTTTGGAGTTTGATGTGAACTAACAATTATTTCAGGGGCATATGTGAAGTGGTGGTGAAAATATCTAGAATCTAGAATAATGCAATGTTTTATATATATATGCTGACGGTATTCTTGCCTTGCAGGTTTCCAAAATACCACTCATCAATCATGTCAGAAGCTTCTGCATCATCCCCACCAAGGTGTCCGAAACTCCCCACTACTGCTGCAACTAGGGCAGCTGTTAGGACAAAGGCTGAGAAGGCCTTAGAAAAACTCCCGTTGACTATGAAATATCTTAAGGGAGACACTATTGTGGGATCAAAGGTTGATTCCCAAAGTAAATGGATTACCAAAACAAGTCTCAGAATGTGGGCCGAAATGTAGGCCCTAGTAAAGATGATGCACATTCAACACACTGTCAGAGATCCATTGGCTATCAATGTGGCCAACTCTAGGATTCTTAAGGCTACTTGCTTCCCATGCTCCGTGCAAGCTCCAGAACTCATTCTCACTTTAGCAGAGTACTACAACTCAACCATCTGGGCTGTCATGCTGGCTCCCCCAGTTCCAACCGGATATCCAATGCCCATGGTGTCTCTGGACGCTGCAACTTTTCAAGCAGGGCTAGGGATCTCCCAATTCAATGATGCAGCTATCCTCACTTGGTCTTTGGCCTTGGAGGAATTTATGAAGCTAGAACTCATGGCTTAGTAGTACATCAACAATAACTAGCTGAAGAAACCAAAGAAAGACTCCAAAAAGATGAAATTGGAGATCCCCAGACCAATTTAACGAAAGCATACAGATGGTGATCATCGTGCTGTGTACAATCTTTGGACAACCCCATGCCCAAGAATTCTCAGCATGGATGTACTATTTCTTGCTTGGCATCTCCTCTGGCGAGGATAACTTCGATTGGGCCACCATCATTGCCAATCGTGTGGACTCCCAACTTCTCCAGCTCACCCGATCCCCCAAGTTCTACATGACTTCTTATGTCTTGTGGGCTCTGGCACAACAATGCCCCATCACAAATGGTTTACTAACATCAGGTGTCCTCAAGATTGGCCCAAGATAGAATGCTTTGTGAGATTATTTCCCACAGATCGAATGGGAGGCTAGTTTCCTCAGCTTCTACCGAGTAAATGATGCCTTAATTTACTACAACATCCTCACACCTACTCAGGATGCCAGATACTGGCTCTCTAAGGAGGCAATGGATTTGGTCATCTCTTATGGTCATTATTATATTTAGTTCCAACAACATTCATATATTCGGGTGACCGGCTTCTCCGGAAAGCCCCACTTATTAGCCAAGCATTGTCGGAATAAGATAATTCTTTTTGAGTTCTGTAGACAGATCCTAGAGTTGGACGTCCTCTTCATGGTGAAGAAGGTCACCAATGTCCTATTCCCAATAACTTGCGGGAACTATACCTACAGCCTCACAATGGCCAAGGAGGCCGATGGAGAACTCAAGAGTCTTGGGCTGGCAGAGTTTTATCTAGACCTGAAGAATTTTGATCCACTGGGCAAAATAACAATGACACTTCCCTGAACCGTCCCTCCACATGAGCTTCACACTGAATATTTTTGGGAAGATTGTCAGGATGACTTTGAGGTCTGAAACTAGCATTTCATCCAGATGACTCAAGGCATGATGAAGCGCCTTAAGCTTTGAAATTTTCTGGATAGCTTTTCAGACACCAGATCCACGGAAGACCCGTAATACAAAGAGAAGGGGGTAGATAAAATGGCCCTCCCTATGGTAAATTAGGACGCACTGGAGGGGCATATAATTGAGGACATCACCAATGATGTCGTTGAACGTAGTCATGCATATTTTTAGAAGGTGTTTCCAAAGAGCACACAAAAGGTCAGCCTGTTTGTACGAGGTTCAACTTCTAGGGCCGGAACCTCCTCACACGGTGAGGATAGAGGAAAAAGGAAAATGGGGACCCCATCCCAGGTTCCATCCATAGTTCCCATAGGGTAATAAATGCAACAAATGCTGGAAGCCTCCTAGCAAATGAAAGAAAATTTCATCACCCGGTTGGCGACTTCGGCCATTATGGCTGGACCTGTCCAACCTCCCACTTCCCCTTCTCTTGCAACATTAATGGTCTGAGCAATAGGGACTGAGGTGGAGGAAGAGTGGGCAACTGTGTTGGATGTAGGGCCCACATTGGTAACAAGGAGGAAAATAAAAGAATAGCTGACCCTCAGCCAAAGGTGGAGCCAGAGCTTGGGATGCCTAGCATCCTTGAAATGCAGATTATCTCATCAGACCTTCCAGAGTCGAACAATCAACCCGATGATCCCTAGAGACCTCCCCTTTGCACGATGAGTTTGATGACCTATTTGGGACAGATGAACTGGTGAACCTGTAACAGTACACCAGGAAGGAAGTAAAGGAAATAGCTTCCCAAGAGGAAGTGGTGATCCCTCTTGAGAAGAAAAACCTAGAGAAAGAGGCTGCCTCAGAGCAGGAAGTATGGGTGGAACCAGAGAAGGAGCTGGAATAGATGAACATCTTTGACATCCTGAAGATATAGGTTGCAAGCACCATAGAGGACAAACAAGTACAAGATGAGAAACCGACATCGGTTGAAGGAACTGGACCTACAGGAACAAGCGTAACCTCAGTCGCCATGCTCCAGATGCCACCTCCAAAGAAGGTAACATTTGGTGAGGTGATCTCAACGGCCGCACAAGAAAAATTTTGCCAGACACCTCAGCCACCTCCTAAAGATATCCCAACAAAGGAGAACATTTCGACAGAAGAAGCCAATGAAGGACAACAACAACATCAACAACAACAAGGTGGGGGATAGAACCCTGGAGATACATATGTCAAACCTGACGTTGCTAAGGATGTGGATGCCGGGGCAGATGATACTGATGCCACTAAGGTAGACAATTTCAGTGGACCTGAGGACACAGGAAAAGAGTCTAGAGAGACTCAGAACATCAGGGGTACACAACAGAACCCCAGAGGGGATATACAAGATCAAACTATAGCAACAAGGCCACCCTTGCCCCCACCATAATTTCTGGTGGATACAAGAAAAAGGAAGGCCCCAACACCGGCCAAGGCCCATCTCTCTTTGGCGGAGATGATGGCGCAAGCACATAATCCATACCCTTGAACTATGTTGAGTGGAGATATAGTTGTGGTAGTCATAAAACCTCCCCTAGAGGCAGATGAGGTGTCGGCAAGGGCCAAAGATTATGCGATTATGGAGATATCTCTTCGTAAGAGAGGGAAGCAAGGTGAATTGGACCTGCTAAAAGAATCATCCAAGGCGGTAGAAGCCCGCTATGAGAAGGAAACCCAAAAGCTCAAAGAAGAGAAGGAAAAGAATGCAAATCTTATTGGGCTATTGATAGAGCTTGCCCAACCTATCAATGCCATTCCTCTGGAAGCTTCCACATCTAGATCACCGCTCCCAAAGGGTGACATAGATGCGCTAAGGAGTATGAAAAAGAAAGTGTAGGCAGCTAATGATTAGGTAGCTAAGAAGGTGGGAAATGTTTGATGTTTCCTATTGGCCACTCTTCCTGACCTGTATGCGGTCAAGAAAGTTCTGCATCAAGCCAAAATCACCATTGCTATCTGGGAAGGGGAGATCAAGAAATATGAAGCATCGATAGATGAGTTGGGGGAACTCATGGGTCTCAGTGAGGAAATTGTCACCAAGGTCAAAATTTTTGGAGAGGAGTCTTTCAACTTTGTCCAGACCCAGCACTCCAGGCTTGATCTCACATTGGAGATAATCAAGCAACTAGTAGGGGCCTTGCGGGACAAGGTTTTGGAGATAGATTATTCTTTAAATTTATATAAGGCATTTATTTCAAGGGTTTCGGGGTCGATCCCTTCAGCACAAAGAAATGTACCCCAGAGGAATATGTCATGGGGAAGTTTGATGAGCTAATGGAGTCTCGTTACCAATCCTCGGAGGGAATTGATAGAGCAAAAATGTCACGAATATCACGAATGGTGCTCCGGGGTCACGACGCGACAAAGATGGCCATAGAATTCAAGGAAAGTACTCTAGATCTTGATGAACAGGTGGAGGCAGCCAAGTAATGCCAGGCTGGCCTCAAGGGCATTGATGAGGATGGAATCACCCAGCTCCTATAAACATTCAAAAATAACAAGGAGCAATAAGGTTCTCTGGATTCTGGAGATTTTCACCAACAAGCACACTTTGTATTCATTATTCTTTGAGCATAAGCTCCCAGATCCTGGAGTTTTGGATCCACATTTTTGTATTCTTTGGATGACCCATGTCTAGGTTCCCTAGAGCTGACTGGTCATTTTTAGGTTGTTAATAAGGGTGTCAGAAATTGGGTGACCCCAACAAGGCACGTCAACTCGAGGGATGGTTTTGACAGGTAGTATTCCCAAGGTGCCACTCCAGCATGAAACACATGATGCATCAAAGATAGTGAGCCATTTTGGCATTGATGAGGCATGTACCCTTGATCCCCAGGGGATAAATTTTTTTCTATACTCCCTTCAGCTCTCTTCTCGAGGCCAATTCTTCCATACCTCTTTCCTTATCTTATTCTTCTGACATGTCAGACCTCCGTTCTTCTTGAGGTTGTTGTAGCATGGTGTAGGTAGTACCGGCCACCAGAAATTGTATTTTATTGTTGAGTGTAAAGTTAGATTAGGTTAACTTTAGGGCAAACATGTGTATAAATAATAAGTCTGACCTCATTCCAAGGGTCGGTGAAATTGATGATTTTGCAGTCCATAACTATAGCATTTCGGTAGTTCATTTCTTGTAGTTGCAGAGCTCAATCCTTCTTAGTTCTTAGAAGCTCTCAGTAGATAGATGCTCCCTTAGAGCCATTATTTTATGCACCAGTGTTGTTGGAAGCCTGTTAATGAAGAAAGAAGAGTTCTGGCAATGAATTTGTTAGCATTCTGATCTCTGTGTTAACGTCCTTTTGTGATGTATGTTTATGATGTCCATTGCTCTAATATTTTAAGTAGATTAACGACCTTCTTTTCCCCTCACTATTGAATACGTATGAACTGATGGTTATGTATGTATTCAGTATTTTAGTGCAGCATGTTAGAGCATGGTTGATGTTTTAAATGTATTAGCATAACTATAAGTAGAATGGAATACTTCTAACCCTGGCGTATCTTTTGAAGTTTGTTTTGATAATGCAAATGCTTGCAGGAAACCCCAACTTACCTAAATCCCTGGAGAAGATGAGCCAAGAATACCAGCTATCCCTCTAAACAAAACAGTCACACTCCCAACTTAGCTCCCACACTGTTGAGACCCGACTCTCACTTGATTGAAGGCCTAGAGAATTTATTCCCAAGACAACCTTTATAGGAAAAGTTGGCCAGTACCCGGTGACAACTTACATCTGTTGGCAGACTTGGTCACAAAGTCCTGTCAACAAGACCTTTTTCTATTCAAGGTAGGTTTCCAGAAATGGATAGCAGGTCCAGTTTCCAAAAATGGATAAGAACATCAGGGAACCCATAATGAAAGGTTTATTTGATAAGAGATGCACGAGAAAGAAGGAATATTTGGCAGACTAAATCTTTAGAAGATCATGGTGTGTTCGGTAAGAATTATTATGGACTTTGATATATTTTTGACTGTTTACTTATATACACATTGCAGTTTAAATTGAAAGATGATTATCAAGTACATTCTATAGAAGTGAAATAGGATTTGAAGGCTATAAGTATGACCTTTCCATGGCTCATTTGCCCAGATGTTAGCAAAAATGGATATTGTTGAGGATAAGCAGTATCTATGGATACAAATGCAAATAGAATATTGGGACTGATCGCATGGATTAGAATACAAAGTAGCTAAAGGGATATTAAAATGAAGGTGGGTAGTTAAAGGGATATTAAAAGATGAACTGTATTGCAAACTCACAATTCATGAGAGTGTCACCTTTTATACTCTTTGATTCAGATATACTGGTTAGTTGGCTGGAGAAGAGAATGATGAGATGTCAAGACCTCGGGTATTTCTTTCTAGATTATTTTTAGAATATTTCAATGCCCTTGGAAGATCTTTGTTGGGAAATTTGCATCTTTATTTCTCTAATACTACAGCCAAAAACTATGCTATACTGGCACGACTCTGATGTTTGTCTCTCTTGATAGTGACATTCTTCTAACTAATTGATTCAGTTGATGTGTACTAGAATCAGTTAAGGGAGCAATATACCATATATGGAAATATTCTTAAGTTACCTTTCTATCAAGCATATCAGTTCTTTTTCAATAGTGCATGTTTAAAGCACAAATGATTAGTTACATTGGAAGCAAAATTTTTGTCTTCTCCTGGTATTTTAAGTCGTGTAGTCTGAAGTCTGTGACAGGTGGTTTCCTTGTCCTGAATATTTTTTGATACCTTGTTCTTATAAAAGGGGATTTTATGTCCATGGAAAAGGGTTCCAGGTTTATGGTCGCATAAGCAAGTTTCATCTGAAAATGAGAACCATTTTAATTTCTTTCCATAGAGCAATTTAAGTGAATTTGTGTTAATTATTGTGAAGGTTTTCCTTGATTTTGAAAGTTGTATTGAATATTGTATGACAAAGATAGCAGAGGATTATGTTGAAATATAATGATGGTTCAGATCTCTCCAGAGTGTAATGTTGTCATGTTTTGAATGAACAGAATCAAGAGTTTTATTCATTCAGTGCATTGTTGTAATCTATGTAATTTTTCTTTCATACTTTGATTCAAGGGGTCAATTAAATGCTTGATTAGGATTGCATATTTGACAGGGTTATCCACGGATTGTGATAAGTAGGCTGGGATGGGATTATTGTTGAAGGAGTATTGTGAGGCAATACTTCTTAGATTATATGCTATGGATGAAACTCTATTGTAAGATGTTATATTTTTGACGACTCAAATGTCCAATGAGATATGACACTGATACTAGCTATTGTGGGTCTTAAAAGTGTGTTATCATTCAAACCTGTGTTGTTTCTTACTATGACAAAATTGATTGAATCATGAATACCTTTATTTTTTTGTATGTTATTAAATTATTTCTTCTCATGCTCCATCTAAGGTTGATGTTCAATGGATAATTAGCCACTATCTAGTATCTCTCGATTGTTTTGAGCCCTATATGAGATCTCTTCTTGTATTAAGGCCACTCAATGTATATTCAAGGGAATTAAAGGGATTCGCCCCTTATTTTTGCAGAACCTAAAGTGTAGAGGGATAGTTTAGTGTCCATGTTAGTTGGTCCAGTCCTCTTAAGACTTTGAAATTGGAGTTCGCTACTCTATAGAATGTGTTGAAGGGTGTACTAGTAGCTTAGTAAGTGTAAAACCTTTTCAGGAACACAAAAAATAGAGACTCTACTAGGGACATGTATATGGAGTGCATAATTGATAAGGTTGCTAGTTGAGCTTGCTCTTTGCCTTGTTGATTTCAAACCAGTTAGTCAGTCCATTGAGATTGCATAGAGTTGAAGAGCATCTTTTATGATTAAAGATTGAGTTCCTCATCTGGAAACTATAATAAGTATTGTTGTCATCTGAAGTTATATCTTGTAAATCATTGAAGTAGATTTTTGAATTTCTAAAAGTTGTAAGGAAACCCTTGCAAATTATTACATAATATTTTTCCAGATTTATATTGGGTGATGACTCTAATCTCTGCACCAGTGCTTGCAGAATATTTTTGTTATAATGATTCTAGAAGACTAGTAAGAAGGGTTTGAATCTTATTGAGGTAGCATCTGGTTTATGTGTGAGCTTCATAATGATCCAAAAGGAAAATGAATAAAGGTGATATAGAAGAAGACATTTCTCTCTTGTCATAAAAATGTTTGAGAATAGAAATGCAATATAAGACTGAGTTTTTCATACTTATGATTTGTATTTTCCATCTTATGTATTGTAGTTGATGAAGTATGTTTGAGATTTATTATGTGATAAATAAATAATATTCAGTTGCAAGGTTTATGTCAGAAATTTAAGGTGGATGTGTGATTTGTTTGAATATATTTAAGAAATGTCAGATATGATTGCACAAAGAATGCAACCCATAATGAATCCTTGCAGAAATTTTTCTATGGAAAGATATATCCAATTATGTTTTGATGGAATTCATGGTTTCCCAAACAAAACTCCTATTGAGATTAGGAAATATTTACCAAGTTTTAATGGGAAACGGTCAGATTTAGAATGAAAGCATGTGTGGGAATATTTTGATCTGATGGATGATTATGAGATTTATCATGAAGATTTTTTCATGAATTTGTTTGTTTAGAATTTGAAAAAAGATGCTAGGTATTGGTTTTCTATCTTACCAACATGTTTTATTTCTTCTTGGGAAGAATTGAGTGCAAATTTCATGGATCAATTTGCTGAAAGAATAAATTCAAGTGATATATTGAGAGCATTGATGGAGATTGAGATTGAAGCAGATGGATTAGTTCCATCATTTAATATCATATTTGTAAAAACATTCCATGAAGTTATAGGCCCATTGATAAAGTATGTTTAGTGATTTATTTGGGTTCTTTTGACGAATATGTGAGCTTCTTGTTAAGAGATAAAGAGCTAAGGACTTTATACTAGGCTTTTATGACAGCGATGGATATTGAAAATAATTTGAAATATGGAATTATGAGAGGTTTTCTATCTACTGGTGTTCACTGCCATAACATATTTAACGTTGAAAAGGGGTGTGAATTAAGTAGTAGTATTCAGTATCAAAATATTGACATCTCTATTGATCATACTAATCATGTTGATGAATGTGTTCCAAATCTAAATATGAGTGAAGAATTCTTACTGCAAATAGTAGTGGTCCCTCACATTAATGATGAAATGACCGCAGGAAGAAGTTGTTTGTAGTATAATGTTGAAGATGAGAAAGAAGAAACCTATTTATCAGATAAAGGTGATCATAAAGTGTAGAATCATGATGATGTTGATTTATCTTTGCATGAATCAAATGAATCAGATGAATTTGATGTTGAAGTTCCAAATAATGAAGTGCCATCAAATTTTGTTCATTATGTAATTGAAGATTGCATAGTGTGTTCAATAGAAGAAGACATATCTCGGTTTGTGATTTTGTCCCATTAATTACAACTACTCATACAATAGATCAGTTTTATTCCCATCCTTTTTATTCTACAAGTATTAATCAACTAACACATATGGTTGAGGAGAAAGGAGATCAATGGTGTAAATATAAGTATGATCTTTCTGAGGTTGAGGATCATGGTCACAATATGAGTTCTTCATATTATGAAAGATGCAATGTTGAACAATTTTTTAGTTCTGGTTCAGTTTCTTCTTTTTGTGACGAGGATGATTAAGACATTAGGATGGATGGTGTTTTTAGTGAAGATTCTAATGCTTTATTTGATGAAGAAATAGATATGGACCAGCCATTTATTTGTCATAATGATATAAGGGGGATTTTTATTTGGTTTCTAACCCCTTATATGACAAGATAATTGACAAACCAGATGTTATAAAGGATGCTAGAGTGCAAAGTTTTGATGATGACGATTCATCCTCACATAGATTGGTTTTGTGTGATGACTTTTCTGAAGAAGAAGATGAAGATTATGACATGGGGTTTTCATGTTATGAGGATTATAGTGTTGAACATTGTTCTTTTTCATATTTTGATCAGTCTTCTTTTGAGGAAGATTATTGTGGCATTGAAGAGGACAGTTTGTTCAATGAGGTTTTTAATGCATTTTTTGGTGAGGATGTGGATGTAGATCAATCGATCCTTTGTCACAATGTTTATGAGAGATGTTTTTGATGTGGTTTCTAATCCTTTATATGAAATATCTATTGAGGAACCAAATGTATCGATGATTGTACCATCTTGTGAGGTTGAAGGTATGCATAAAGCTAAATTAGAAATTTCAATTCCATGCCAGCCGGTTGGATATGACGTAATGTACTGTGAGTGTTGTAAATTATATAAAGATGCATTACTTGATGGATATTGTATTCCCATTGCACCTGATGATAAGGTAAACGATGAGGTATATTTTTTTGAGTAAGATGTTTATGAGGGGTGTGATTGGGAGGACATGGGTAGTTTCAAATATAAAACTATTTTAAAGCTCATGAATGTTGGTATATGTGGATAGTGTATATATAATAGTGTTTCCATATTACCGTTCATACATGTTGATGATAAAAATATATTTTATAGGGTTAAATATTTTTTTATATGTTTGGTGGCTCGGAGCCACCAATTGAGGATTTTGTTTGACACCCAGTTTTGAGTTTTTGAATAAGAAACCGTTAAAGAAGGAAGGCATTGGTCTGCTCTTCTAGAGATATGGAATCTTAACATGCCCACAAGGGGCATGCATCCCCAATAAGAGCCACAAATGGCACTTGCAAATTTTGAAATTTTTTGATGAACTATAACTGATTGAATGCTTGAAGATGATAAGTTGATGATCACTGAGCTAAAAAAGTGAATGCAAGACATTAAATCAGTTAATGTATTTTTTTGCCATTGATGTCAACTTGATATGGTTTGATTTTTCTTCCACATATTGTCATAACCTTGAATATCTGAAGAGACAAAGTTTATGTGGTCGGTATAACATAAAAAGGTCTATATACACCGAGTGACAATGAACACCAAGTAGTTCACAGTGTATATCGAGCACAACAGTAACAAATCAAGTGTTACCAAACATAACTAAAGTTGATGACCAAGCATAACTAAAGTTGATGACCGAGGATAACTAGATTTGATGACCAAACATAACTGGAGTTAAAGAACGACAAAATTGCTTAGCTGGTAGAGCTACAATTTAGGGATTGACTGATTAATTATTTTATTATCAACTATCAGTTAAACTAAATCAAGGAAGGAGATTAAAAGCATGTTTTATTCACAGTTATCAATGAGAGATTTATGGAATAAAACTAAAGGAGAGCTTTACGGGATAAAGAAAAGCATGGCGAGTTTTACGAATCAAGGAGAGATCTACGACAAAAACAAGGAGATTGAGCGGCTAATCATGTCTATATAAAGAGACAAGGAATTCATTATCAAAGAGAGGAATGTTGAGTAATGTTTTGTGTGAAGATAGAACTCTTCATGTAGATTTGATCATACACATTGAAGAACAGAGCCAAGGAATTCTGCGGACACCGAGCAACAAAGGACAAAGCATTCACTGAGAAGAATAAAGAAAGAAAGAAAAGGAACTAAAGTATCATTAAATGTATTAGTTTAACCATTGATTCATAAAATCTCTTAACAGAGTGGGATTTAACCATCCTTATTGTATTGAGATACTCAAGAGTATCAAAAAGTTTTCTTGTTGACAACATAGTGAGTGCTAGGTCAAAAGATAAATTATTGGTTTTAAATACTCTAACAAGGTCGCACTTAATAGTGTGTATTGTAACCTTTAATAGGGTTGGCTCTTCACTGAGCTCACTTTAGAAGAGTGAAAATATTTTGGGTTATCGGTCCCAGGTGGTTTTTCCCTTATTGGGTTTCCACGTTAAAATCTGTGTCAAATGTGTATATGTTTCATTGCATTGATATTTTGTTTTACACATTATTCAAATTAGATTGGTCGGTTAACACTAAGTTTATTTTCTACTACTCGGTAAAGTCTAGAAAAGATAAATAATATATCTTACTGAGCAATTTATATTTGTTAATATTATGGCATGCATCTTGTTGAAATTGGGACTGTAAGATAACTGAAGGTATTATATTTGAGAAATATTTTTTTGGTTGGATCTTTTGGAATAATTGTTAAGGCCATTGATTCACCCCCCCACCCCCTCAGTTACTCTAACAATTGGTATTAGAGCTCTGGTGCTTGGACAAAATTTTTAAAGGGAGTTAAGCTAAAGATCACAAGATGAGTAAAAGGGATGTGCCTAAGTTGAACAAGGACAAATTTGCATCATGGAAAAGCAGGATAAGACTTCATCTATCTGGTATTGGAAATGATGTTGCACAACACTTGGATACTGAATATGTTGCACCTACTAGACCTCTAACTATAGATCAATTGAGAGAGAAACATGACCATAGTTCTATGATGATAGAACTCGCTTCTTCACTAATTGATGATGAATTTGAAGATGTGAAATCTTGCACCTCTACAAAGAAAATGTGGGACAAACTCAAGCTAGTACATGGAGGAGATGTCAATGTGCTGAGAGCTAAAGCTGAAAGCCTAAGAGGAAATTTTGATGACCTAAGAATGAAAGAAGGAGAGAACATCACTCAGTATAGTGACATAATCAAAGAAGTTGTTAATTCTATCTGTGGAGTAGGAGGAGTACTTGATGAAGAAATAGTTGTAAGTAAAATTTTGAGAACCTTACTGCCTATTTATGCTATTAGAGTATCTGTAATTCAAGAATTGAGAGCAGTAGCTAGTAATAATGTTACTCTTGATAGTTTGATTGGTAGACTTATTTCATTTGAGATGAACAACTATGATAACAATGTCTTACCTACTATCGAGTCTACATTCAAGTCTTCTCTAAAAATAAGCAAATCTAGTAACAAACACACTATGATAAATGATAGTGATAGTGATAGTGATGAGCAAGAACTTTATGAACTTGAAGCACTAATGGCTAGGAGATTACATAGAGGTAAAGGAAGATATAAAGGTAAATTACCATTGGTCTATTTTAATTGCAAATAAATTGGACATTTTGTTGCTAGATACCCTAACAAGAGAAAGGATGAAAGAGACAATGACAAATCTTATGAAAAGAAATATGATAGAAGTGATGACCGAGACTACAAAAGAAATTGACACTCTAACAGTTGAGATAGCCAAGATTACAAGGACAAAGGCAAGAAGGCTTGTTACCTGGTTGAGAACAAAGCTGAAAATTCTGATATTGATTCTGATGAAGATATTGAGGTAGTATTTTTTTCTATGAAGGATGATTCAGATGAAGATGAAAGGATGATTCAGATGAAGAAGAAAGTTATGTTGAAACATCACTCATATCTAAAGTTAGAAAAAAAGATGTCTAGATTATTGATAGTGGTGTTGACAGGGGTTTATGACCGGGTCCGCCAACAAATGTAAGTTGTCACCAGGTACTGGGGTGCTAGCCAACTTCACCTGTAAAGGTTGTCCAGAGAAATGAGATTCTCTGGGCCTTCAATAATGTGAGAGTCGGGTCTCAATGGTGCCAGAGCTAAGTTGGGTGTTGTGACTATTTTGCTCAGGGGGATAGTTGGTTATCTCGACTCGTCTTCTCTAGGGATTCAGGTAAGTGGGGTTTCCTACAAGCATTTGTTAGTAAACCAAACAAACTTCAAAAGATAGGCCAGGGTCAGAAGTGTTCCATCTACCTATAGTCATGCAAATATATTCAAAACATCAACCATGCTCTAACATGCTACACTAAAATATTGAATACACACAGAACCATTAGTTCACATATATTCAATAGCGAGGGAAAAGGAGGTCATTAATCCACTTAAAATATCAGAGCAAGGGACATAAGAAACATACAACACAAAATAATATCAACTCAGAGATCAAGAGACAAACAAAAACATTGCGAGAATCCTTCCTTCTTCATTAATGGTTTTCCAGCATCACTAGTGAGTACGTCAACAATGTCTCCAAGGGAGCATCTATCTACTGAACTGCTAAAAACTAAGGATCATTGAGCTCTACAACAACTAGAAAATGAAATTGAAATGCTCTAGCTATGGACTACAAAATCATCAATTTCACTGACCCTTGGGATGAGGTTGGACTTGTTATTTATACATAGATTTGCCCTAAAATCAACCTAACTTATCTTTACACACAACTAATAAAGTACAATTTCCAGTGGCTGGTATTACCTGCACCATGCTACAACATCCTCGAGAAGAGCAGAGGTCTGACATGTCAGAAGAATGAGACAAGAAAGGAGGTATGGAAGAATCAGCCTCGAGAAGAGAGCCAGAGGGGGAATAGAAGAAATCTAATCCCCCAAGGATCGAGGCTACATGCCTCATTAATTGAAAAGGGACTCACTGTCTTTGATGCGCCAGGTGTTATGTTGGAGCGACACCTTGGCAAGACCACCTGTTAGAATCATCTATTGAGCTGAAGTCACCTACTTTTTGACATCCTTATTAACTATTTGACAATGAATGGTCAGCTCTGAGGAACCTGGACGTGGGTCATCAAAAGAATACAAAATTATGGATCCAGAACTCTGGGATCTGGGAGCTTAAGCTCAAAGAATAATGAATACAAAATTTGCATGGCTAATGGAATTCTCCAAACTCTGAAGAATTTTATTGCTCCTTACTATTTTTAAATGCTTCCAAAACTTGGCTCACGCCCTCTTCATCTATATCCTTGATGCTGTCCCATCGGTCATGAACAACCTCCAATTTCTCTTTGACTTGTCCGGCCCCGTCCTATAATTTTATTACCATTTTCACGGCCTCATGTGCCCATATCTTCATCTTGGATAACCTTGATAACCTTCCCCTGTCAAAGTCTCTGACAGACTGATATAGGGACTCCATCCGTTCGTCATATTTACTAAGGACATAGTCCTCCAAGGTGCATGTCCCGGTAGTGAAGGGGTTGACTTTTGACAACCCTACCACAAATGCCTGTAATAGGCCCAATGGATATCGGGCCATGATCACCTTATCTTTTAAGGCCTTAACCAGTTCCTTGTATACCTTGATTTTGAGACCAAGTTTGGGGCCTGGAGAGAATTATATGATTCATCTCCCAAAATTCTTGCCTTTATGACAATTTTTTCTCTGGCGTTGAAAACTTCCTCCAACCCAGCCTTCCATTTTTTGTATTTCTCCAAGTCCTATTCCCATACAATAGCAGAGGCATTAGCCTGAATAAGGAGAATATTAATCTGATATAGATCTAGGAGTGACACCACTAAAAATTGCCTTATGGAAGCTATCTTCTCAGTGACCTACTCGTGCACAGCCTGGGCCTTCTTCTTCATGGCCCTTAAAGAATCGATATCACCATGTGCAAGCGGTAATCTAGAGGTAGAAGCTTTTGGGCAGACCTCGGCCAGGGGCTGTGTAAGTTCTGCCAGAAGTGCGAGGAGATTTGCATTGGTTTCTCTTTTCTGCTTTAACTTCTGGGTCTATTTATTATATCAGGCCTCTATTACTTTGGTGGCCTCCTTTAGTAGGTCCAACTCACCCTGCTTATCTCTCCTCCCCAGTGCCACCTCTGTAATAGTATAATATTTGGGCCTTATGGCCGCTGCATCTGTATCTGGGAGAGGTGTTACAATTTTCACAACTGTACTTCCTGTTGGATTGGGCCAGAGGGTATGGACCGTTCGAGCTTTCTTAGGCCTTTTGGCCTAAGCATTTCAGGCTATCATTTCAGCTAGGGAGAGCAGGAAACCTATTGCTTCCGCCAGTACTTTTCTCTTCCTTAATTCTACTAGCCATTGGGGCAGTTGGGGTGGCTTTTCTGTTAAGACCTGGGCATCAAGATTCCCTTCAGAATCTGAAGGTGTATTCCCTGGATCAAAATTGTCTTTGGGCTCTTTTTCTTTTTCCTTTTCTTGCTCTTCGGAAACCTCAATGTTTTCCGCCATGCTGGCATCTTCCTTTGTGATATCCTGGGTCTGTTCTCTGCTGGCATCAATATCACCTATATCCCTAGCGCCTTCCGTGTCCTTCTCAACATAAATTGATTCAACATTTACATCCTCAGGGATTTCCCCGTCATTCTGCTCCTATTGTTCTTCGACCTCATCAACTTCATCTTCCAAAAAATCTTCCTCCACGGGGATACCTTGTGGAGGTGGGTGAGGTCTCTAGCCAAAGTTTAACAATGCAGCTACCTTTACTACCTCACCGAATGTACTCCTAGGCAACTGGTCTTCTAGAGTAACTGAAGGCGTTTGGAGCATGATGATTGGGGGTACAGTTGATCCCATGGGTCTGGTTTCCCCAACTATCGGCCGCTCATCTATGGTTGGTCTTGGTTCATCCTTGGTCTCTTGGACTGGTGTCTTCTCCCGTTCAGGGTCCCTGGGTTTCCTCCTAAACTTCCCACTCTGCGGCAACCTCTTATTTCGGTAATTCCTCTTCCGTGGGGATATCCTCTTTCTCTTGGGTGACGATCTCCTCCGCCTCATGATCTACATCCTCATGAAGGTTCATGAGCTCATCTACCCCGAAGACATCATCAAAATTGTCATGTGGGGGAGAGGAATCAGAAATTTTCTCAAGTTTTGGGGAATCTGAGCTGTCATCAACTAGAGGTAGGTTAGGCATACTGGGGCTGGCAGCTACACTTGAAGTGGGGGTCACCTTCTGCTTCTTCTTCCTTAGTAATGGGACATCGGTATCTAAAATAATTGTAGACCCTACCTTTGTGAGAGTCTGCCTACTCATCATTGTAGCCAATGACAGGGATCCCGCCAGACGAGCAGATGCTACCAGAGTTGCAAGGAGGGCCTGTGAAAGTTATGTGCTAATCTGCTGGCTCGCCAGCCTTTCCGACTCCATTTGTTTTTGTAGCTATACCATTATGGGGGCAAGACCCGGAGAAGGTAACTTGGCTAGGGTATCTTCTTTCTCCTTTCCCTTTCTTATGCTGGGCCTGACGACGGCAGCAAATCTTTGAACAATTCATCCCTTCTAGGTGCTCCTGGGACACACCCAGGCAAAATAGTTATGGTTGGCCTCTAAAATGGGGTATCATACTCCCTTGATTATTAAATATTCTAGGGTGGCCCAATCCACCGGAGGGAGATCTAGTTTGTCTAACCCCTGCCCTTTATATGATGGGCCCTCCAGCGACCCATCATCTGAGAAACCCTTCAGGAAATTGCAAAGGTCAAGTACCTTCATAAGTTCTTTGGACATCTATGAATGTTGGTGGGCCTAGAGATCAAAAATATCTTGGAAATCTACCCAAAAATCTTCAACGTCCGCTATATGTGGTGGGGAGGCCCGAGGAAATGCCAAAGCTATCTTTCCAAGTGGATCAAAAAATTTTCTGGTGTGGTCGAATTCAACCAACCCCAAACTCTTTAACTCATTATTTGCCTCCTTTTTCGTGGCTAGACTACAAGTATAGTTCCCGCAAGAGACTGGGAATGGAACATTGGTGACCTTCTTCACTGTGAAGAGGGCATGCAGCTCCAAAATCTACTAGCAGAATTTTAAAAGAATGATTCTATCCCCACAATATCGGGGACGATAGGGTTTCCTAGAGAAGCTGGTCAACCGAATATACATGTGTTTTTGGAATTGAATGAAATAATTTACATAGGTGCTCACCAGGTTCATCGGCTCTTGCGAAAATCCATATCTGGAATCCCTACTAAGTGTCAAAATGTTTTGGTAAATGAAGGCGTCATTTACCCTGCAAAAATTTGGGAAACTGAGTTCCCACTAGATCTGGAGATAATGATCCCATGACGTCAATAGGCCCAGTCCATTCCCTAGAATGCCCATTGTTTGTAAACCCAGAAAAGTCGGTCTTTGTTGGGCCAATGCCCATAGCACATAAGATGTCATGTAGAAATTTGAATTCTGGAGAATGCCTTTCAACTGCAAGTCCACATGGTCGGCTATGATAGCCGCCCAATTGAAGGTCTAGTTGTGGGCAGTGATGTAGTAGAGGAAGTAGTACATCCATGCCGAGAAATCTCAGGCATGGGGTTGTCCGAAGATCCAGCATAGAAATATAATGCCTGCCTGAATGGGCTCTTTGAAATCCCCGCAAGGAATTTCCAACTTCATCTTTTTATGGTCCCTCTTTGGGGACTTCAACCACTGAGAGTTGAGATATTTCAGGGAAAGGAGAGAAGCTCCCTCAAACTCATCTAGTTACTTGGCCCGAGTGAGAATGACAGACCGCTTGAATTGAGGGATCTCTAGCCCTGAAGTGAAATTTGTTGCATCCAGATTGATGATATTCCATGGATAATATAATGACCAGGGATCTATGAGAAGAACAGTCTGAGTAGGAGCATTGTAGAGCGTCGCTAGCTAGAGTATTAGCTCCAGAGATTGCACTGAGAAAGGGAAATTTTCCTCCTTAATAATTCTAGAGGCAGCTAAGTGAACAACCATATTATCTCCGTCGGCCTTCAGTTTGAATATGGTTTAAACTTAGCCCTGCATTTCAGCCCAAAGTCCAGGCTCTGTGTCTATTATTTCTTGCACTTTGGAGTCCACCTTGGACCCCATGAGAATTCCCTCCTTTGGGTATTTGGAAGTTAGTGGCAGCTTATCTAGTATCTTTTCAGCCTTGGTTTTTGTGGCCACCCAGGTGGAGGTAGTAGGCAGCTCTGTGCTATCAGGAGGAGTGATCAGTTCAAACATCTTGATTAAACAATCTGCAACCTGCAAGACCGGAGAACTGTCAATACATAATATTATAATAATAACCTTATGGATTCTAGGGAATTCATCACCATTTTGCACCTACCCAAAAAGTGTTAGCATACATCAAAATCCTGGAGTATTATGATAAACATGAGTTAGATTTTGGTAAACACCTGGGAGCTCCAGGGGGGGGGGGGTTCGACTAGGTGACAAAAATGGAATGATGACCTGGGAGTCCTATTAGCACCCAGAGCCTGGAAGAGTTATCCATTGTCGATGTGACCAGTAGGAAGCCATACTGAGCTGACATGGGTCGTCACGTGGCCACATGACATGTGGCGTAATGACATTAATGACAACAAGTGGGCAGATGTGGGGGAAGTAAATGCCAGATGGGATAGGATTTAAATGCCTGCTCATGGGAAATTAACCCTACCATTTAACATGAGAGAGGAGAGAGAAAGCCACCATGATTTAAACCAGTGAGGTGCCAAGTTTGAACCGTGGTGACTATCTCTCGATGAGCTTGACAGAGTGGTTCAAAATGTGATGGAGCATGGTGAGCTCGATAGGATAGAAGGATATATAGGAAATATACACCTAAGGTATAGAGGGTCATAACACAATGAGGGCCGAAGCACAACTCGTAGGCCATCCACAAGACAAGTGACATATATACACTATTTACACAAATTTACATGACGTACAAAATATACAGAGACCTCTAAAGCTATATTACAAAAATGTACATAATATATACTACATTACATCTGCATGGAGGGTGAACAACCCTCTGGCAGAGCCAACCCACCAATGGGAGGAAACAAAAATGAAACCAAAAACAAAAATGACAGAGAGACAAAAATAAAACAAAACAAATAAACAAGAAAACAAAAAACTAGAGAAGGAAAAACTGAAAGCCTACCTAGAAACATGAAGAATGAAGGGAGACGAGCATGGGAGGTGATCTGCAAGAAATTCACCTTTGAATGATCACACACAAGCACCACAAATCATTGTTCAATTAACCACTAAGCACAGGAGAAAAACACTATTTAATAACCTTAATCGCCTCCAAATCGCTCTGAATGCTCTAAGTGTTTAAATCGCGATAAATGTGAAAATGACAGGTAACTTCAATATACCCTTAGGGTAAAAAAAGGTTGCGTTCTTTTTGCAAACTCTAGAATAAACAAACTTTTGAATTTCAGTGCTAGGGATTCCACACAACCATACCTCCTTGCAAAAGAAGACATGATGGTAGAGAATCCTGGGGTCTGGAATCCGGCTCTCAAAAGGAGAAATAAACTCCGAGACCAGGTCCCGGAGACACAAGAAGACAAAAGAAAAAGGAAGACAACCCTCATAGAAGCAAAGCCCAGAAATAAAACAAAGAAAATAAAGAAAACAAGGGGAAGAGCAAAAGCAAAAAGGGGGACCCAACATTTTGCTTACAAAATGTAGGGACGGGTATGTAGGGCATAACAAATGGCGACTATCTGGGATGGATGCCTTAGTGAATTCGAGAACTTTAGAATCTATGGTTAGAAAAACTAAGATAAATCCTTACCTAGAGCATTCTACTTGCACAATGCGAGGCATCTGGGAAAACCAAGCTCATCACTTGATTCAATCTTTTGGTCCTTCTTCAGTTGTGAAGTGTGTGCTTTGAAAGAAAACCAAGCCGATGACCTCTGGGAGGAACATAGAGGAGACACTAATAAAATCAAACCAAAGTCATCATATGTTGCAGGTTTCCCCTAGATACCGGAATTCTCCATTCTTCAGTTCCTTCTTTTATTTTTCTTTTCTAGATGGAAAGGCGATACTTCTTTCACCGTGAACCTTAAGCTTAGCTAATTTTAATGGCGATAGTTCTTTCACCATGAACCTTAAGCTTAGCTAATTTTAACAGCGATACTTCTTTCACCTTGCTACCCACCTTCAAATTACCAAATAGGAGAGAAAGTTCCGGACCAGGGATATTTTAAATGATTTTCAGACTTGGTCAATCAATCAGTGTAAATGATCTGTCCTTAGGATGTTCAATTACTTGCTTCTTAGATTTTCCTTTAACTGATGTCTGGACTATCAAGATGTGAATCCGATGAAGATCACCCATAACCTTTTACCATACTTACAAAATAACTTGAGGGTGCGGACAAATTCCACCATGCTAAAAATAGATTCCAAATTCACCGGAATGCATAAGGTACCATTCCAAAGACTAGATGTTATGCAAGGCATACCGGTCTACGAAATGAAGGCCACATGCTAGGAACCTGAAAAGCAAAAGAAAACAAGGAGAACCCAAAAGAAAACTAAAACACCAAAAAGGGGTGACCCTGGAGGGTGGCCAACAAGAACTACTTACAAGGCATTGCAAACAGAGCACCGAGAAAGATATTTACAAGCGAGAAATATACATAAGTTAAAACTTTGGGCCAAACTCACCACCTAACTTATTTGAAGTAGTGTTTGAGAAACTTCCCATTGACAGGAAATAGGACAGCTTCTCTGGTCATAGTGTTGAGGCGATAAGTGTTTTCCCCGTAGATCTTAGATATCAAGTGTATCATCTTAAAATGGAAGCACTCCATGTTGAGACCTTTTAGCCCTCCCTAGTAAGCTATTATGGTCGTAATTTATACACCTTCATGCTTTCGTGGAGTTTCATGTGCTTATGTTCCTGTTCTACCCCTCTTTTCTGCCTTTTCTCTCTGTTTCTGAGACTCTGGCATATTTCCTGAGGTTCTGACCCTCTAGGTCAAGGTCAACCTCGACCCTGACCCTAGGGTCTTGGGTCCAGGGTCCTTGGGGTCGAGTCTTAGTTTTGGGGTTTTGTCAAAATTTTATATTTTCCCTCTCCGGGGCCATTATTCCTTGAGATAAGTGTCAAACTCTTAAATTAATATTTGAGGTGGATCTTTCTTGAGCTTTGTGTAGGATTCCTAATTTATTATTTGAGATTATCCTTTCTCAAGTTTTGTGCCTAATGCTCAAATTAACTTTGGGGTTGGCCTTACCTTGAATTTTGTGATAAGGCTCTTAAATAATTATTTCTAACTTAAGGGTGGACCCCTTCTAGATTTTTGTGTTAAGACTTTAATTTGGTTCTCCTCTCCATGTGCATCTCTCTAGAGTTTTGTGCCATGGACCCTTAATTATTGTTTTCTATGTTGGCCTTTGTGCCCAAGATTACTATAAAAGGGAATCTCTCTCTCTCATTTTCTCTAACCATCATCAAGCAAGCAAAGTCTTCTAATCATGATCAAGAAGCAAGACCAAGATCTCTCAAGCATTCAAGACATCTACATTCTCAATTCAAGCACTTGAATACATTTACTTCCATGGAGCCATGAATTGGCATGGTAGATCAACTTCATACTATTCTACAAAGTTCAAACAACTTCAAGCATTCATCCTTATGGATCTAAGGATTTGAATCTACCACAAGGGTCTCCATACAAGCAAGGTGAATTTGTTTATTTACTTTGTTTATTTCTGCAATTTCAATTACATATATTTGAGGTTAATTCCAAAACTAGGGTTTGACCAAGGCAAACCCCTCCCCCACAACAAAACAAATCTCTTTTTCTTGCAGATACAGGTTCAGGACTGTGGATTTGGACTCAGATATGGATACCCTTTTTGGAAAAATTTTGGGATCTGTGAACAGAGTCACTTTAAGATCTATGCAGGTTAAGGTTGACATTATTGGGTTAGGGTCAACATTTTGGGGTCAGGGTTGACATTTGTGGGTCAAGGTTGACCTTTTTCATAAGACGACATCAGAACAGAAAATGATTTCTGGGTTTTGTTCGTCTCTACGTTCTGGTTCTAGATCATACTTCAATTTTTCTAGAAACAACCTACATACCTCAAAAAACAACATTCTTTGATCTACACTATTTTAAGGTTGGTACTTCATCTCATCCATTTCAATTCCTAGAACTATTATATAAATTCCTTTCTAAAATAGGAATTTAAGATCTTTTCTCTTTACTCTCATTTCTGAATGGATGATTCATTTGTGCATTGATCCTTCTTTTGGATTAATCAATTTGGATCTTTCATTTGTGCATTTGAGGTTAAAAGGAACATCTTATCTTTCCCCACACATCACACAAATAGCTACATTTTCAAATGTGAAATCTTTTCTTATGTTACACATAGTAACCTCTATTTTATATGTTACATCAAGTATGGTCCAAGCTAGAGCTATTGAAACTTAGTGTACTTTCCCTTCTTTTCTCGGGCCTTGTCCCACAAGAGAACCAAGTCTTAAATTTGAAAGGCCTTATACTGGGCTCTTCTGTCAAACCATCATTTTACTACTACTTGGTGATGCACAAAATGTTCAAGGGCTGCGTCTCTTTGTTCTTCCATTTGTACCAGGTTCAAAAGTCAAACTTCCATGATGTTGTCCCAGTTGCTGAATTCCTACATGAACTATAAAACTGAGATCTGTAAGTTGATGGGGAATACTGGATTCTGACCATAAACCAGATGGAATGGGGATGTCCCTAGGGCTACCTTTATTTGGATGCGATCTTCCTAGAGAGAGAATCTAAGCTTTTGGTGCCAGTCCTGGGGGTTATGTTCTAACAGATGTTTGATCACCTCAAGTAGATTTTTGTTGGTTGATTCAGCAACACCATTCCCCTGGGGGTAATAGTTGCTAGAGAACTTCAAGGTGATCCTTCTGTCATAGGTCCATTCAAGTAATTGTGCCAAATAAAATGCTGGAGCATTGTCACATACTATAGCAAAGGGCATTCCAAATGTTGTGATGATGTTTTCTTCCAAGAATCTTATAACTACATCTGTCATGTTGTGTTTACAAGGAATTGCTTCAGACCACCGCCTGCAATAATTGGTAGAAGTCAAAATGTACCAGTGGTTGGCAGACAAGTTGGGGTTAATTTCTCTGATGAAGTCAAATGCGCATTGGGCAAAGGGTCTAGCTTCGAAGACTGGCTGCAAAGCCATGACTGGGTTCTGCTCACAATGTGCCATTGTTTAGCAAGTATGAAATCTCCTAACATGAGTGTAGAAATATTTGAAGATACGCAACCAATAGTATCTGGCTTGGAGGATCTGATGGGCAGTGGCGTCAGTTGAGCCATGCCTAGTTCCAAACTTCCCATGAAATTCATCGATCATTTTCGCAGCTTGGTCCCTGTCTATGCACCAGAGGTATACCCCTTCATAATTCCTATGAAAAAGTGTTCCATTTTTTTTATCATGAAGTGCACACTTTTCAACTGCAAGGTGCGATGTTTGTTTGGGGGTAGCCCCTCTGGGCATCTATTGTTCAACAATAAGTATACCATGTTGGTATATTGCAGATCTTGAGTGATGGAATTCATTATGTATGTCTGACATTCAATGTTGGGAGTCTCTTCTGCCATTTCTCTACATAGTCCCTGGCCTCAGACTATCTTTATGGGTTGCATTTCCAAATCATACTCTTGGAGGATGGCCATCCATTTCCCCTGTCTTTCACCCAATTCACTCTGTAGTAGCAGAGACTTAACAAATTGGTCTGGGATGATAGCGTGCACTTTGTTTCAGAGAATGTAATGCCAAAATTTCTTCACAGCATGGACGAGAGCAAAGGCCTGGTTTTCCAAAGGCAAATACCAGACTTTGACATTATTAAAGGGGGAGCTCATGAAAGCTATTAGTCATTCTTCCCCCTTGACCTTCTGGGTTAAAACTATCACGTTAGAATGTGGCAAAGAAAAGGAATATATATGAAAAGGGAGGGAATAGTTAGGGCTAGCCAAGACTAGTGCCTCCACAATCATTTGTTTAATTTAGGAAAATGCCCACTTTACCTCAGAACTCCACTCAATATTTGTATCTTTCTTAATCATTTTATTGAGTGGCTTTACTATCTTAGCGAATCTAGTGATGAACCACCAGACAAAATTTATCTTCCCGAAGAAAGATCTCATTTCCTTCTTGCTGCTGGACATTTGTAGATTTAGCAGTGCTTCAACTCTCTCAGGGTCAATGGATATACCCTTCTCGGAGATAATATGCCTGAGCAACTTCCCTTCAGTGACCCTGAATATATATTTCGTAGGGTTGAGGGATATTCCATACCGACGACATCTCTTGCAAATCTGGTTGAGGTGGGTGGAATGATCACGCCTATCCTGGGAAAAGATGGTCAAATCATCCATGTAGATGATTATGCACCGGTTTACTAGACCTTCAAACGTAATGTCCATAGCCTTCTACAATGTGGCCCCTGCATTGATTAGGCCAGGGAATCCTCTGGTATGAAAACATTCCCCACTTGGCGGTGAACACCATTTTGTCTCTATCTTTGTACTTAACCATGACCTAGTTATACCTGGAGTACCCATCTAGGAAGGACATCATTTGTGATCCATTCACAATTTGCAATACCTCATCCAATGAGGGGAGAGGGTGATTATCCTTCTTAGATTCCTTATTTAAATTTTGAAAATCCATGGAAAGGTGAATCTCACTGCTTTTCTTCCTCACAAGGACGAGGTTGGCAACACACATAGTGTGTCAGATTGGAAAGATGATATGGACTGGCAACAGTTTTTGTACCTCCTAATGAATTAGAGGCTCGATCAGTGGGTTGACCAGTCTTTTCTTTTTTCAGAAGGGCTTAGCATCAGGTTTTAGTGGGATGGTATGGGTCATGATGGATGTATCATAGGTCTTCAAATCCTCATACCCCCATGCAATTATATCAATGTATTCTCGGCACTAATAAATTTGGCATCGATTTACGACGGTAATTTGCGACGGCGGGCATATGTTATGTGTTTTTTCCTTATTTTTTTCAATTATAACTCGACAACGTTGCAATTACGACATTGTCAGGATATAAGGAAAAAAAAAAAATGTTGTCATTTGTATTTTCAATAGCGCCGTCATCGATCACCCTCATTTCTCTGGTTTGGGTCTCCGGTCTTGACATAAAGACTCAAATGTTCCAAAGTCTCCTCAAAACAATCACTCTATTTTTTACACACCGAATAGAGGGCACTTCGAGGATAGGGTTCCCTAATCTCACTTCTAATGAATGAAGTTTACACAGGTAGATACTTGAGTCCTACTGTGTTAAGATTCTGCAAGCAACTGTCATTAGTATTCTTTTAATTCATGGATAAGTCTGTAGTTGTTTGGTGATGATATAGTGATTTCTTTTTGGTCGTAGTTAGATGTATTAACGATACCATAAATTTATCATTCCAAACCCCTAAATTGTGACTTCAAACCCCTTGATATCTAAGGCTTCCTCTTTCCCATAGTTCTCCACACTCTTGCAACAAATTAGAGATGGATTCACCATCCTATGAACATCACATGACATTCCCAAACACCAAATATCTCCTTTGTTGGGTAGATGGGTGCGGCAGTTGAGCAACAATAGGTTTTGAGTTTTGTTGAGGCATTCATTTATTATATCTACCAAGCATCTCTCTAGTTCCTTCAGTAGATCATTCACATCAGTATCTTCATTGCACTCAATGCTGTTACATAACTTGTACACTGCACCGCTCCACGCTGCTGCCTTCCAGTCTCTGGAGTCGCTGCCCATCCTGTTTCGACTGCCTTGTGGTTTCCCATTATCTTTTAACTCATTTGCCTTTATACTTCCCGACATCTCTGTTTTGCTTTTATTTTCCGTTTTGAGGGCTGCCAATGCTTCAGTCACATTGTGAGGAGATTTTTCTTCCCAAACCAATGCTTTCTTTGCCACCGTACTAAAGTACTTGTCGGCTGCTTCGCTGATGATTTCATCGCCTGCTTCTCTGGTTTTTCCGCCCTCTTCTGTATCTGCCCTGTCAACAAAATCTATGATTTCCCATGCTTGAGAATACGCATCCAAACAATTTTGCATGACCTTTGGAGGGACAATGCGAGATGTGGACGGATGTTCCCTCCCAGGCTGAGCACAAATAGGGGAGAGCTGAACTATCACTGCTACACCTTAGCCACCGTTTCCACTGGTTTTTCCTCTCTATTCAGGCTGTAATCACTCTTATCCCGCGCGGTTCTGCATATACAGTGTCAAAAACATATCATACATGTTAAAAGGTTAACATTCCATGAATATCAGGCCTCCATACTCATGGAATGGTTCTCATTTCCTTAAAAAACCTACTGCAGTAACAAAATAATTAAAACAAAAG
>MU224858.1:7973979-8029183 GCA_018584345.1 Thuja plicata
CGTATTTTTTATATCTACCAGGTAAGATAATTGGGGAAACTTGTTCTCTAATTATATTTCCTAAATAATTTGACAGATGGAGATTTCTCCTTAATAATTTTTCCTTACGAATATATTAGCTGATTGTACTCATAAATTGGTTGCAGACTTTGAAAGATTTTGAGGAGTGTCTTTCTGGATCCAGCAGGAAAAACATAGGTCAACCCGTCCCAAGTAATATTGTTGAGTGCATCAACAAAATACGTGTTACCTTTACATCTTCGATGTCTAATGATTTACATGCTCATATTGCTTTAGTTGCACTATCTGAACCATTGAGGATCATGAATGATCTAATGTTTACACGCCAGGTTCACATTCCTCCTCAAAGTTGTTTTTTTAAAGACATCAAATGATTTCTCATTCTTAGGAGATGGTCAGATAATGGACATATATATTAATTTTGGAAGTATAAATAATGTCTGATATCTTCCTGAAGAAAGATATGAAACGGGTAAAGACAATCTTGTCAAGACTTTGTTCGGTACCCCAGCAGATATAACTTACAAGCATGTTGTGTAGTCATGACGATCTTTCAGCATAAAATTAATGTTTTTGCATGCCATTTTTTTTTAATTCTATCTTGAATTTGTCGCAATTGCGATGTTTACCCTGAGAATTATGACGGGGTCGCTGTATTGGCGACGCCCAAAAACCGTCGTAGTTGCTTGGGTGTTCATCGTAATTGTGACATTTACCTCCAGAATTACGATGGGGTCGCTGTATTGGTGACGCCCAAAAAATGTCACAGTTGCTTGGGTGTTCGTCGCAATAGCAACGTTTACCTCCAGAATTATGACGGGGTCGCTGTATTAGCGACGCCCAAAAACTGCCACAGTTGCTTGGGTGTTCGTCGCAATTGTAACGTATACACATAGAGTAACGATGGATTTCCTGTATTGGTGATGCCCCAAATGCCAGGGTTGATAGGGCTAAATAGCGACGGATTGAAGTCGTAATTGCGACGGAAAAGGAAAGACGTCGTATTTTGTGACTAAAAAACAATGACGTCTATTCCTGTCACAATTGAGACACATGGCTGTCCCAATTGCGACACATAGCCGTAAAAAATCGACCCCAAATGTATTAGTGTGGAGAACCGCGAGAATCTTCTCCTTCTCCTTAGGGGAGCAGGAGGTGCCAATGTGTACCAACTTTTCTTCACCAGCCTGGCCGATGTTTACTTTTTTGAATTTCCCCCCTTAGAGGAGGATGATATCTTCTCCCAGCCCCGAGGATCTGAGTCAAAGATTCATTCTAGCACTACCATCCCCTTAGGGATGGTTTTGGTTGGTAAGTCTATGATCCCATCATCTTCTTCACCCTGCCCAGTATCATCGTGATCTCTCTCTTCCACTATTTAATACCAACATTGGCCATGAAGGCCAAGATATGTTGATCATCTTCAAAAAATTTAAAGTGGGTGACATTGTCTGGGATGGACGGGGTGGGGATCATCTGAATAGAGAATTTATGAAGCTGGGAGCCAGCCATTAGCTCGAGTGCTGGCAGATATAGAAAGAGTGTTCGAAACATAGTTTCTTTTCTGGGGAATGAGTTCAATGCTGAAGGCATCAAAATATTTGATGAGACTCCATGCCTGGTTGCGATATGTGGCCATCCTTTTATCATGACAAGTGTATTGGATCCAGAACTGCTTAGCAATCAACTCTGAATCACCTAATGCTTAGAGGTGGGTGATTCCCTTTCTTAATGAAAATAAGAGTCCAAGAACCAAGGCCTTGTACTCTGTGACATTACTCATGCAGTTGAACTACAACCTATAAGATGTGATTAAGGACTTCCCCCATGAGTTGATCAATTCCACTCTGACCCCACAGCCTTGTTTGGATCGGGATACATCAAAATTAAGGGTCCACACGTCATTGTTCATTGTCTGGGGCTAGGAAGGTGGAGTGGCCTTTGGATAATTTTTGGGGAGGTTGGGAGGAGTTTCCTCTGGCTTTGATAGTATGTGGGTGAGGTTTTCCTCTAGGGAAGCCTATGGCTGGGATTTCTGGACTGGTGACATCATGGGGATACTACCGGAATGATTGCTGGGTCCAGGCATATCCAATTCATGTTTCTTCTCTCGGAGGGCATTAATGTGGCAGGTAGTAGCGGAAATACATGGCTCACACTCCAGTTCTGAATTTTTTTGATAATGTACTCGACACCAAGTGCCAGAAAAGAGTGTAGCAGGGGTCACTGCGGTACCCTATGAGTTAACCTCACCCCTTAGTTTTTCATCCAGTTCTTTGAGAAACAATGGTATTCTCTCCAGGGATGAAATCAAAGGTCAAGATTTCCAGGGGGTAGTACACCCCGGGGGAAGTCTCAGCAAAGAGGACTTCATTCACCCTCCTAACTTCGGTGAGGGCCTGTTTCATCCGGGGCTCACTTTCAACCCGGATCTGGTTATATTCTCCCTTCTAGGGGATCCACAAGTGGGAAAAGTTGATGGAGAAATACCCATTAAGGGACTTAGACTAATTGCAACTTAGTAACATCCCATAAGTCTTTGGGATGTCCACCACTTGAATATCAATTAGGCTTGCTATCCTAGGGTCTTGGATGAGCTGAATCCGGATGTTCTTCAGCTCACCTACCATTTTTACTATAGTTTTGTCCAGCTAGACTACTGCACCGTTAGATGGAGTAGGATGAAATTTGAGCTTTCGACATATGGATAATGACATGATGTTACCCAAGGCACCATAATCTATCAAGCAATTGTAAAGGTTCTTCCCTTATATGTTCAAACCTAGTAAGAAGGGAGGATCCTCAGTGTTACCCTGGAAGACAGTGATGTTGGCATCATCTAAAGTGATAGTCTTGGGTGGGTGACTGATAGTTTTTGGGTTTCCCAAGAGCTTTAGAAGAGACTTCCTCTACTTGGGACAGCTCATCAAAACCTCCATCAAGGTCATGGAGGTGGTAGTGCATTCTAATGCCTTTGTGATGTCAAACCTCCCCCCGGAGAATTGTTGGCCTCTCTCGACTGGGTCCTTAGCTTGGTTAGAGCTAGACCCTTTCAGTGGGAAGGGGTGATCAGTTGTATTATCCCAGGGAGGGGTGTCTTTGGGAGGCATAGGCATGTAAACTAGTCCTTTACCAGCCTAACTCTAGGCGTTGTAGGGAGTTCATGGGTTGGTGAAGGAATTGGCCTCAAAGGTCAGAATAGATTCATCAAAGAACCCCTTCAACTCGGGTTCTTCTTCATCTTCCTTGTCTACTCCAAAGAAGATGGTCTCATAGGTGAAGGCACCGTGAGTGGGCTCTTGTATGGGGTTTTATGGGGGAGTAAGATCAGCAGTTTGTTGTCTGTCTAGCTGGGAGATCATGATGAATTTCTCCAGTGTGGCATAGTTCACCTCAAAATGAGAGCCAGTATCATGCAATCTGCACCAGTTAGTTAGGGGATGGAGTTCTTTGATTGGTGTGAAATGAGAAGGTCCAACACCACCCTGATTGGTGTTTTGGTTCAGAGGAGGACCTTCGGTGTTAGCATTGTTGTTCCATTGCTGTTGGCTGGGCCGAGGCTCATTTTTGTAATTCCTTCCTCTGACATTGGTATTTCATTGGTCAGAGAAGACATTTCCTCTCTAGGAATTGGTATTGTGGGGTGTAAGAGACCCCACCTTCAGCTGTCCCATGTCCACAGTCAGTGAGGAAAATAGTTGCCAGAGGGATTCAACCTCAGTGGATAGCTGGGTGTTCGCATCACAATGTGATGGTTGTTGTTGTTGGTTCCCGGGGAAGGCAACAATGGGTATCAGAGTCGAGGGCTACAGTCCTCCAGCCATGAACGAATGGAAGAAAGGTAGTCTGGAAGGTTGTTGTGTTTGCTATGGCTGGTTCCAGGGGATGAATTCCAGACCTAGTATTGTCTGGGCTTACAATGGATAT
The DNA here is from genome assembly GCA_018584345.1 of Thuja plicata. Lineage (NCBI taxonomy): Eukaryota > Viridiplantae > Streptophyta > Pinopsida > Cupressales > Cupressaceae > Thuja > Thuja plicata. The sequence goes on from MU224858.1 coordinate 7,977,928, forward strand.
ACGTACTGGGTCTATTGGTCTATCGATGGTGGTGGGGGATTCATGGCCATCTTGGGGGCACCTATTGCCTGATTGGGGTTGTATCCCTTGACGTAAGAATTTCTACCTGGTATCATGTTGAAAGGCATTCTCTGCCCAATTCTACTTGGAGATTTGTTAAGACCGCGGGACAACTCCAAGGCTAGGTTGTAAACCTTCGCCAGAGTATCCCGGTCAATGGGGGTGGTAGTCCTCCATAGGAGAGTGGAAATGAAAGGGTCCATTGCATTCAAGTATGTCTAGATAGTCACTTCAGAGGATGGGATGAAAGGACCCGTGCACCACTTCAAGGCACTTTGGAATCGATGGTTGAATGTTGCAAGGGGCTCATTTGGTTCCTTCCTGATGGAGATAAACTAGCTGTGGGACCATGTTGGGTCCACATGTACGCAAAAGGCCACCAGAAAGGCATTTTCCATATCCTGCCAACTATTGATGGAGTTGGCGGGCAAGTTAAGGTACTAGTTCAGCTCATTCTATCCCAAGGACAGGGGAAACATCTGGGTCACAACGTCTTGATGTTGGATCTGGTGTCAGTTCATGGCATCTTTATATGCTTGTAGATGCTCTTCTGCGGTTTGTGAGCCTAAGTGCTCATATCAGGGACAAATCTTTTTTGGGTGTGTAGGAAGATCGTTGGTTGCACCCGAAAACATTCCCATCGGGGACCTGATGTTACCAAAATACATAGCCATTAGGGGTATTAGATTTTGGCTAAGATGAACGTTAATTCCCAAGGGTTGTCTAGGAGACTTGGGTACTTTGAGATATAGTAGATCCCTAGACAATGGCGACTGGTTTTGCTTTCAGGGTTCATTTCTTTCAAGCGGGAGGCTCGAGTTCAACAAACCTTCTGGGATTGGGGGCTGATCTAAGGATTCTTTTGAATCGGGCTGTTGAAAATGATCCAATCCCACTAAAGGTTTGCTTCCTAAAAATATGGCTTGGGGAACCCTTAGGCGGTTTAAATTCTAAATCCTCAAAATGGGATGAGCTCATGCCCTCCCTCTAGCACCAATTTCTATTGACGGGGGTTTGTGATCGGGTCTTCCAACAAATGTAAGTTGTCACCGAGTACCAGGGTACTGCCCAATTTCATTTGTAAAGGTTGTGTAGAGAAATGAGATTCTCCAGGCCTTCAAGCATGTGAGAGTTGCATTTGGATAGGGCGGGAGCTAAGTTGGGCATTGTGACTATTTTTTTCAGGGGGATAGCTGGTTATCTCGGCTCATCTTCTTCGGGGATTTAGGTAAGTGGGGTTTCCTACAAGCATTTGTTAGTCAACAAAATAAACTTCAAAAGATAGGCTAGGGTTGGAAGTGTTCCATCTACCTATAGTCATGCAAATATATTCAAAACATCAACCATGCTCTAACATGCTACACTAAAATACTGAATACACACAGAACCATCAGTTCACATATATTCAATAGCGAGGGAAAAGGAGGTCATTAATCTACTTAAAATATTAGAGAAAGGGACATAAGAAACATATAGCATGAAATAATATCAACTTAGAGATCAAGAGACCAACAACAACATTGGGAGAATCCTTCCTTCTTCATTAATGGTTTTCCAACATCACTGGTGAGTACATCAACAATGGCTCCAAGGGAGCATCTATCTACTAAATTGCTAAAAACTAAGGAGCATTGATCTCTGCAATAACTAGATAATAAAACTAAAATTATCTAGCTATGGACTGCAAAATTATCAATTTTTTTGACCCTTGGGATGAGGTTAGACTTGTTATTTATACACACATTTTCCCTAAAATTAACCTAACTTATCTTTACACTCAACTAAAAAAATACAATTTCTGGTGGCCGGTACTACCTGCACCATGCTACAACAACCTCAAGAAGAGCAGAGGTCTGACATGTCATAAGAATGAGACAAGAAAGGAGGTATGGAAGAATTGACCTTGAGAAGAGAGCTAGAGGGGGAATAGAAGAAATCTGATCCCCCAGGGATCCAGGCTACATGCCTCATTAATGGAAAAGTGGCTCACTATCTCTGGTGCACCAGGTGTTATGTTGGAGCGACACCTTGGGAAGACCACCTGTCAGAATCATTTGTCAAGCCGATGCACCTTGCTAGAGTCACCTACTTTCTGACATCCTTATTAACTGTCTGACAATGACCAATCGGCTCCAGGGAACCTGGATGTGGGTCATCCAAAGAATACAAAACTATGGATTCAGAACTCCAAGATCTGGGAGCTTAAGCTCAAAGAATAATGAATACAAAATTTGCACGGCTGATAGAATTCTCTGGACTCTGGATAATTTTATTGCTCCTTACTATTTTTAAATGCTTCCAAAACTTGGCTCACACCCTCTTCATCTATATCCTTGATGCTGTCCTATTAGCCGCGGACAATCTCCAGTTTCTCTTCAACTTCTCTGGCCCCGTACTAAAATTCACTTACCATTTGCATGACCTCGTGTGCCCGGATCATCATCTTGGATAACCATGATAACCTTCCCCTGTCAAAGTCTCTAGCAAACTGATACAGGGACTCCATCCATTCATCATATTTATTGAGGACATAGTCCTCTGGGGTGCATGTCCTGGTGGTGAAGGGGTCGACTTGTGATAGCCCTACCACAAATTCCTGGAATAGGCCCAAAGCATTTCAGGCCGTGGTCACCTTATATTTTAAGTCCTTAACCAGTTCCTTGCATACCTCAATTTTGAGGCCAATTCTGGAGTACTAGGCCTAGAGAGAATCATATTATTTGTCTCCCAAAATTCCCACCTCTATGACAGTTTCTTATCCGGTGTTGAAATATTCCTCCAACCCGGCCTTCCATTTTTCATATTTCTCCAAGTCCTGCTCCCATACAACAGCGGAGGCATTCGCCTGACTAAGGAGAATATTAATTTGATATAGATCTGGGAGTGACACCAATAAAAATTGCCTTATGACAGCTATCTTCTCAGCGACCCACTCGTCCATAGCCTGGGCCTTCTTTTTCATGGCCCTTAAAGAATCCATATCACCTTGTGCAAGTGGTAATCCAGAGGTAGAATCTTCTGGGCAGACCTCTGCCAGGGGCTGTGTAAGTTCTGCTAGAAGTGCAAGGAGATTTGCATTGGTTTCTCTTTCCTCCTTTAACTTCTGGGGATGTTTATTATATCGGGCCTCTATTACTTTGGTGGCCTCCTTTAGCAGGTCCAACTCACCCTTCTTATCTCTCCTCCCCATCGCCACCTCTATAATAGTATAATCTTCCAGCCTTATGGTAGCTGCATCTGTATCTGGGGGAGGTGTTGCGATTGCTAAAATTGTACTTCCTGTTGGACTGGTCTAGAGGGTATGGATCATCCGATCTTTCTTAGGCCTTTTGGCATCGGCATTTTGGGCCATCATTTTGGCCAGGGAGAGAGGGACATCTATTGCTGCCGTAGGGACTTTTCTCTTCCTTGATTCTACTAGCCATTGAGGTGGCTGGGGCAGCTTTGCTGTTAAGACCTGGGCATCAGGTTTCCCTTCAGAATCTGGCGGTGTATTCCCAGGATCAACATTGTCATCAGGTTATTTTTCTTTTTCTTGTTCCTGTTCCTTTCCCTGCTATCCAGAAACCTCAATGTTTTCCACCATGCTGGCATATTCCTTTGTGATATCTAGGGTTTCTTATCTGCTGGCATCTATATCACCTGTATTTTAGGGCTCTTCCGCATCGTTCTTAGCATCAATTGATTCAATGTTTACATTATCGGGGATTTTTCCATCATTTTGCTGCTTTTGTTCTTCAACCTCATCAAATTCATCTGCCGGAACATCTTCCTCCATGGCGATACCTTATGGAGGTGGGAGAGTTCTCTGTCCATAGTTGAATAATGCAGCCACCTTTACTACCTCACCAAACGTACTCTGGGACAACTGGTCGTCCGGAGTAACCGAAGGCGTTTGGAGCGTGATGATTGGGGGTACAATTGATCCTGTGGGTCCGGTTTCCCCAACCATCAGCCGCTCATACATGGTTGGCCTTGGTTCATCCTTGGTCCCTTGGATCAGTGTCTTCTCCCATTCAGGATCCCTTTGGATTTCCTCACAAACTTCCCGCTCTGCAACAACCTCTTGTTCGGGGACTTCCTCTTCCGCGGGCATATCCTCTTTCTCTTGGGCGACGATCTCCTCTGCCATGTGATCTACATCCTCATGATGGTTCATGAGCTCATCTACCCCAAAGAAATCATCAAAATCATTGTGTGGGGGAGAGGAATCAGAAATATTCTTGAGTTTGGAGGAATCTGAGCTGACATCAACTGGAGGCAGGTCAGGCATACCGGGGCTGGCGGTTGTGCTTAGAGTGTGGGCCACCTTTTGCTTCTTCTTCCTTAGTAATGGGACCCCAGTATCTAAAATACTTGTAAACCCTACCTCAATGAGAGTCTACCTGCTCATCGTTGCGACCAACGATGGGGATCCCACCGGGCTAGCAGATGCTACCGGAGTTGCGAGTAGGCCCTGTAAAAGTTGTGCTAATTTGCTAGCTCGCCAGCCTCACTGACTCCATTTTTTTTGTAATTGTACCATTATAGGGGCCAGACCTAGAGGAGGTACCTTGGCTGGGGTATATTCTTTCTCCTTCCCCTTTTTTATGCTAGGCATGGCAGCGACAGTGGATCTTCAAACAATTGGTCCCTTTCGGTGCTCCTGGGACACACCCGGGCAAAACAGTTATGACTGGCCTCTAAAATGGGGTGGCATACTCCCTCGATTGTTAAATCTTCTGGGGTGGCCCAATCCACTAGAGGGAGATTCAATTTTTCTAACCCCTACCCTTTATATGATGGGTCCTCCAGCGGTCCGTCATATGAGAAACCCTTTAGGAAATTCCAAAGGTCAAGTACCTTCGTAAGTCCTTTGGACATCCACAAATTTTGGCAGACCCGCAGATCAAAAATATCTTGGCAATCTACCCAAAAATATTCAATGTCTGCTATATGTGGTGGGGAGGGCTAGGGAAGCGCCAAAGATATCTTTCCAAGTGGATCAAAACCTCTTTTGGTGTGGTCAAATTTGACCAACCCCAGACTCTTTAACTCATTATCTACCTCCTTTACCGCAGCCAGACTACAAGTATAGTTCCCGCAAGAGGGTGGGAATGGAACATTGGTGACCTTCTTCATTGTGAAGAGAGCGTGCAGCTCCAAAATCTCCCAGCAAAATTCTAAAAGAATAATTCTATCCCCACAATACCGGGGAAGAAGATAGGGTTTCCCTGGAGATGCCAGTTACCCGAATATATATGTGCTTCTAGAATTCAATGAAATAATTTCCATAGGTGCTCACCAGGTTCATCGGCTCTTGCGACAACCTATATCTAGAATCCCAAGTAAGTGTCAAAATGTTTTGGTAAATGAAGGCATAATTTACCCTATAAACATTTGGGAAATTGAGTTCCCACTAGATCTAGGGATAATGATCCCACGACGTGAATTGGCCTGACCCATTACCGAGAATGCCCATTGTTTACAAACCTAGAAAAGCCGATCTTTGTTGGGCCAATGCCCATAGCACATAAGATGTCATGTAGAACTTTAAATTCTTGAGAACGCCTTTCAACTGTGAGTCCACATGGTTGTCTATGATAACCGCCTAATTGAAGGTCTAGTTGTGGGTAGTGATGTAGTAGAGGAAGTAGTACATCGATGCTGAGAAATCACGGGCATGGGGTTGTCCGAAGATCCATAATAGATATATAATGCATGCATGAATGGGCTCTTTGAAATCCCCTTGGGGAATTTCCAACTTCATCTTTTTATGGTCCCTCTTTGGGGACTTCAGCCATTGAGAGTTGAGATATTTCTAGGAAAGGAGAGAATCTCCCTCAAACTCCTCCAATGACTTGGCCTGGGTGAGAATGACAGACCCCTTGAATTGAGGGATCCCTAGCCCTGAAGAAAAATTTGCTACATCCAGATTGATGATTGTCACTGGATAATGTAATAGCTGGGGATCGATGAGAAAAATAGTCCAAGGAGGAGCATTGTAGAGCATCACCAGCTGGAGTATTAGCTCCAGAGATTGCACCAAGCAAGGGAAATTTTTTGCCTTAATAATTCCAGAGGTGGCTAAGTGAACAACCATATTATCTCCATCGGCCTTTAGTTTGTATATGGTTTGTACTAAGCCCTGCATTTCAGCCCAAAGTTTGGGCTTTGTGTCTGTTATTTCTTGCACTTTGGAGTCCACCTTGGATGCCACAAGAATGCCCTCCTTTGGGTATTTAGAGTTCAGTGGCAGCTTATCCAGTATCTTTTTGGCCTTGGCTTTTGTGGCCACCCGGGTGGAGGTAGTAGGCAGCTCCGGGCTATCAGGAGGAGTGATCACTTCAGACATCTTGATCAAACAATTTGCAACACCGGAGAACTGTCAATACATAATATAGTAATAATAACCTTACAGATTCCATGGAATTCATCAGCATTTTGCACCTGCCCAAAATGTGTTAGCATACATCAAAATCCTGAAGTATTAAGATAAACATGAGTCAGATTTTGGTAAACACCCGGGAGCTCGGGGGGGTGGGGGGGTTGGACTAGGTGACAAAAATAGAATGATGACCTGGGGGGCCTCATAACACTCATAGCCTAGAAGAATTAGCTATTGTCGACGTGACCAGTAGGAAGCCGTACTGAGCTGATATGGGTCATCACGTGGCCACGTGACAAGCAACGTAATGACATTAATGGAAAAAAGTGGGTAGATGCGGGGGAAGTAAATGCCAGATGGGAAGGGATTTAAATGCATGCTAGTGGGAAATTAACCCTGCCATTTAAGATGACATGATAGAGGAGAGAGAAAGATGCCATGATTTGAACCAACGAGGTGCCGAGTTCAAACCGTGGCAACTACCTCTCGACGAGCTTGACAGAGTGGTTCAAAATGTGATGGAGCATGGCGAGCTCAATAAGACAAAAGGATATATAGGAAATATACACCTAATGTATAGAGGGTCAAAGCATAAGGAGGGCCAAAGAACAACTCATAGGCTGTCCACAAGATAAGCGACATATATACACTATTTACACAAATTTACACGATGTACAAAATATACAGAGACCTCTAAAGTTATATTACAACAATGTACAAAATATACACTACATTAAAATTACACAGAGGGTGGACAACCCTTAGGCAGAGCCAACCCACCAACGGGAGGCAAAAAAAATGAAACTAGAAACAAAAATGACAGAGAGATGAAAACAAAACCATAAACAAAAATGACAGTGAGACGAAAACAAAACAAAAGAAACAAATAAGAACCAAAAAATAGAAAACCAGAGAAGGAAAAACTGAAAGCCTACCTGGAAACATGAAGAATGAAGGGAGACAAGCAGGGGAGGTGCTTTGCAACAAATTCATCTTTGAATGATCATGCACAAGCACCAAAAATCATTGTTCAATTAACCACTAAGCACATGAGCAAAACACTATTTAATCGCCTTAATCACCTCAAAATCACTCTGAATGCTCTAAGTGTTTAAATCACGGTAAATAGGAAAATGACAGGTAACTTCCATTTATAACCTTAGGGTAAAAATAGGTTGCGTTCTTTCCACAAACTCAGGAACAAGCAAACCTATGGACTCCGGGCCTGGGGATTCCATGCAACCATACCTCCTTGCAAAAGAAGACTTGATGGAAGAGAATCCTGGGGTCTGGAATCCAATTCTCAAAAGGAAAAACAAACTCTAGGATTGGTCCTGGATACACAAGAAGACAAAAGTAAAAGGAAGACAACCCTTGCGGAAGCAAAGCCCAGAAAGAAAACAAAGAAAACAAAAGAAAACAAGGGGAAGAGCAAAAGAAAAAAGGGGGACCCAACATTTTTCCTACAAAATGTAGGGATAGGTATGCAGGGCATAAAAAGTGGTTGTACTCATCACATGACTAGAGATAAAGAAAATTTTGAAACTTTTGAATATTATAATGGTGGGTCAGTTAGGATGGGCAATGACTCACCTTGCCCAGTTGAAGGAAAAGGTACAATCATTTTGAATAATCTGATCAGATGTGAAAATGAATATTGGGTGAAAGGACTTATGGATCAGAGTCCCAAAATGTATCAAAAATAGACACCTAGAGGTTCATAATACCCCTTACTCCCATACAATCTAGGGCTCTATCAATAGTTCCCAATAACCACAATGACAAGATTAGATCCTCCACCTAATCTTCAACACCCTTAAGGGAATAATATCACATAACTAGAACCAAATAATTCAGGGATGGAACAAGGGTTCTATCAATGCTAGACATCAAACTTAGATACTATGAAACAAAAATCCCACACAAAGATAACTCTGAAACTCTATTTTGACACCAAAACCTATATAGGGCTACAAGGAGAAAATATGGGTTCTTGAAGGAAAATTACATGGAAATCCACCATAATAAGTATTGAGCACCCTAAAACTCTTCAATCCATCCACCAACAACACCCTCCAAATTAGGGCTCTTGACCAATCCCCTGACTCATGCTGTCCTCAATTCTCTCCTAGGCCTAATTGGGCTATTAGGTCACTTTTACAAAGCAAGTTCTTGAATTTAGATTCAATTTCCAATAATTCCAATTGGAATACTTGTTTTATTACTCAAAACTTATAAGTCCAAGGATTTAGGTCTCCATTCCACCCTTGGGCCAAGTTGTGCCTCAAAACCCAAATTCTGGACAGTCACATCTAGATGCCTGTCCAGAGGGTTTAATAATTTCTCTTTCCATCGACTGCCTCCTAGCTTGAGACCAAAAAAATATTAAAATAAATTCCCCCCCTCCTTCCTTTCCACTAAGACTTAGATTTTTTTCATGGTGGAATGTCTAGGAAAGAGGAAATTTGTCTTGAAACCCTAGTTAGGGCCTTGCTGCGACCAGTGACTACACAAAATTGAATAATTTTTGTTCTATTCCACTTAAATAATTAAAAAAACTTTAAAAATTCTCATAAGACACCTAATAAACTTTCAAAATCATTCAATGGTGCATTGCGATCCGTACAACTCAAATTTCAGTCACAATTTGCAAGAAAATAGTTGAATCTTTTTGATTTTTCTTAAAAACTTTACAATAGGTTTTTCTGCAAAATTGGAGAAATGTTTCTCAACCTTTTTCATAAAATTCCTAAATAGTTCCAACTGAAAAAATTGGTTGTGAATGTTGGGATTCAAATCTTACACCTTTTAACAAAAGTTGCATTATGCAACATTGGCAACATTGACAACTTTTTACAAAAGTTGTCAATTGTCAACAATCTTGTAAAGTTATAAACCTAGACTCCACTTAGGACCTTAGAAATGTTAGATTAACAATTCCAACTTTCTTTAGGCCTCCTAGACTATTCTAGCCCAACATAACTAAAAATTGTCCAAAATGGCTAAGGTAGACAACTAGGTTTATAACAATACCTATTGTCACCTTGCCTTACAAATAGGACTTTATTATTGACATTGGATATTAGATAGAATCACTACCCTAACCATTTGTATTTGGGTCCACTGGTGTGCTTGAAATGGATGAAATTGAGGGTGCTCCTGCACCATACTCCTGGGCTGCACTGATCTCAAGTCCTCTTGAGATGAGGTCTTGCAAAGTTGAGCCATGCCTATGAATTTCTTGTTCATTCATCCATACAGATTCTTCTTCAGGACTCCCTTTCCACTAAACCAAATGTTTCTTATACACATTCTTCCTTGTTTTTTTGATGATATTTGTATCCAAGATCTTGTCAATCTTCTTTGGCTCATGAGGTGGTATGCCTGCAACATCTCCTTAAAGTTCTTCTATCTGCATTTCATAACCTGAATTCACATCACCTTTATATGGGGTTAGATCACAAATATCAAAGATTGGGGATATACCAAGGTGTGAGGGTAATTCAATCTCATATGCATTCAACCCATGTTTTCTCAATACTAGACAAGGTCCTACTTTCTTCATGAGTAGTTTAGCATGCTTTCCCTTAGGAAATCTTTTCTTCTTCAAATATGCCCAGACCAAGTCTCCAACCTACAAATGGACATCCCTCCTATGATTTTCCTTGGCCTTTTTATACTTCTCTGCACTCTTCCCAATTGCCAAACTTACCGAGTCATGAATTTCCTTCATACTCTCTGCAAACTCTTCTCCATGGGCACTGACTGGAGTGTTTGGTGGCAATTCTCTGAGTTCCAAGATGCCTTTTGGACTTTCCCCATATACAATATGAAATGGATTCTTCCCTGTGCTCATGTTGATGGATTCATTGAAAGAAAACTCTGCTTGGGGTAGGAATGAATCCCACTTGTCTCCATACTATTTTGTCAAGCATCTAAGCAGATTGCAAAGTTATTTATTGAGAACTTATGTCTGCCCATCTGTTTGTGGATGGTAGGCAGAACTAAAACTCAGATTGATCCCTAACCTCTTCCATAAGGTTCTCCAAAAGTGACCAATAAACTTTACATCTCTATCAGATAGTATGGTTTGAGGTAAGCCATGAATTCTCACAATTTCCTTAAATAACAAACTTGTAATTGATGATGCATCACTGGTACTTTTACAAGGGATAAAGTGGGCCATTTTACTAAACCTATCCACTACAACATAAATACTATCATATGCTTTTTGTGTTCTAGGCAATCCCATCACAAAATCCATGTTGCAACTCTCCCAAGGCCTTGTAGGAATAAGTAGAGGTTGGTATAGTCTACATTTGTGGATGTACCCCTGGCTCTTTGACAGATTGTACATGTCTCTACAATATTTCTTACTTTAGTCTAAAGCTTAGGCCAATAATAGAACCTTCTCACCTATTCCAATGTCTTGTCCAAACCAAAATGTCCCTCCATGCTGCCTGAATTCTTTTCTCTAATGATTTTATACCTCATTGAACATTTTGGGATGCATAACTGGTGTCCCTTGAACAAGAGCCCATATTGAATCAAATAATCTGCATACTCAATATGATAAGCCTTAGAAAATTTAGATAATACCTTATAAATATCACTGAAATCATCATCATTTTTATACATGTCCTTTAATGAATCAATCCCTATACTTTGAAGTTGGATTTTTTGCACAACTAGAGTCCTTCTACTCAATGCATCTTCCACCTTGTTGGCAACTCCTTTCTTATGTTTGATTGAAAATGTGTAGGCTTTTATTGATTCCACCCACTTCATGTGTTTGTGGCTTAGTTTCTCGTGACTCTTTAAGAAACTCAATGCTTGGTTGTCTATGAAGACAACAAATTCCTTTGGAAGGAGGAAGTGCTTCCATTTCTTCAATGACTGGACTAGGGCATATAGTTCCAAGTTATAATAGGAGTATTTCCTCTTTGATTCATTCAATTTCTCACTAAAAAAGGCTACATGTCTTCCCTCTTGGCTCAAGACAACCCCTATAGCCAGATTTAAAGCATCACACTCAATACTAAATATCTTTTGAAAGTTAGGGAACACTAGGATAGGTTTCTCCATTAACTTTTGCTTCAGCATTTGGAAGGCTTCTTCTGCATCCTTGTTCCACACAAACTTACACTTTTTCCCACCCTTAATGGTCTCAAGGATAGGAGCACACAACTAACTAAAATTTTTGATGAACTTTCTATAGAAAGAAGCAAGTCCATGAAATCTTCTAACCTCAGTCATTGTCCTAGGAGAAGGCCAATTCAAGATGGCTTCTACCTTCTTAGTGGTCATTTTGATGTTCCCTCCTAAAATCACAAATCCCAAGTAAACAAGTTCTCCCTACATAAAAACATGTTTCTCCAAGTTTATGAAAAGTTTTTTCTCCATGTAGTCTCTTCAAGACCAAATTAAGGTGTTCTAAGTGCTCTTCCTTATTCTTACTGAAGATAAGGACGTCATCAAGGTACACTATGAATTTTTTTCCAAGAAATGGTTTGAGAACCTTTATTCATGAGACTCATGAATGTTCTAGGAGCATTTGATAGGCCAAAAGGCATCGCCCTCTATTCATACAAGCCTTCATTGGTTTTAAATGCAGTATTCCACTCATCACCAGCCCTAATCCTTATTTGGTGGTATCCACTCTTCCAATACACCTTAGAATAGTACCTTGAACCCGCTAGATGATCCAATAGGTCCTCTATTCTAGGCATAGGGAACCTATACATAATTTTGATTCTATTTATGGCTCTAGAATCAGTGCATAATATCCATGCACCTCCTTTCTTAGGGGCTAAAAGATAAGGTACTACACAAGGATTGAGAATTTTTGTAATCAAACCCTTATCCAAGAGTTCTAGTATCTGTCTTTCCATTTCCTCATTCTTTTCTAGATTCAATTTATATGCTGCCTTGTTTTGTAGGGTTGCTCCTGGGATCAAGTCTATGTTGTGGCTTATGTCTTTGATTGGGGGCAATTCATTTGGCAAGTCTTTAGTAACAATGTCTTTATACTGGTCAAGTAGGTCTGTAACTTGTTTAGGGCCTACTCTTCTCAAGGGATTTATCTCTTCCTCAAACTTCTTAGGATTTTCATCCTTGGGTAGAATGAGTAGGGCATGGAAAGGGGTCTTTTCTTCTTTCAAAGTTTTTAAAAACTTTTTTTCACCTACAAACAAAAATTTAGAATCTTTTTTTTCTTCTACAGAATTAGACAATGGTAAGAATGTTACCTTTTCACCTTTGTAATTGATTGTGTATGTGTTCAACCTTCCATCATGGTGAGCCTCCACATCATATTTCCAAGGTATCCCAAGTAGAAAGTGGCATGAATCCATTGGGACAATGTCAAAGAGAACTTTATCTTTGTTCTTTCCAAGTTGGAATTCCACCCAAGCTTGCTCCATTATGTTATTTTGTTATTTCTTTGTGAGCCATGATACCTTGTAAGGGTTTGTATGTGGAAAAATTCTCAACTTTAATTTCTTTACTGCTTCTTCAGACACTAGGTTGTCCATAGACCCACTATCAATCACCATTTTGCAGACTTTGTCTCCACACTTGCAGGTGGTTCTGAATAATTTCTTCCTCTAAGGTGGTTCTTGAGTTCTTGGAGCCTTCAATAGTGTCCTTCTAATCATAAGGAATTATCCTTCCTTAGGTTGTGCATAAGAACCATGTGCATTGTCTCCTTGGTTGTCTTCTTCGCTGACTATAGTTTCCCTTCTCTCAGTTTGGTTGCTTGCCTTTTTTGGACACTTAGATGCCAAGTGCCCTAGTTGGTTACATCTATAACACCTCAGAGGTCCTGAACTTCTCCCTCCAAATCTTCCCCTTCAATATCCTCTCCTTCCTCTATAGGAACCTCTAGAACTACCTTCCCCAAAGGAGTTCTCTTGACTGGTTTCTCCAAAATTTCTAGGAGTTTGTCCTCTGCCACTGCTTTTCCCCCTTCCTCTATTGCCAAATTTTCTCTGGCCTCTTCCTCTCCCACTTTGATCATGCTTCCTCTTGATATTTTCTTCCAGTTTCAATGCCAATTGAAATTATTTCTATACTATGTTAGGAGAAAATAGACTTATTTCATCTTGGATATTCATCCGTAAACCTTGCATATACCTATCAAGTTTTACACATTCTTGTTCCACCAACTTAGATTTCATAGTAAGCTTATGGAATTCTTTAGTGTAGTTTGAGATGTCCATCTCCTTTTGTCTTAAACTTTGTCTCTTCCTATGAAGTTTAATTTCATATTCTTCAGGAACATAGGATCCCTTCACCAAGGTTACCATCTTCTTCCATGTGCTCACTGGATTCTTATCCATCTTCACCCTCTCTACTTGAGTGAAATTCTACCAAGTTAGGGCAGATCCCTTCAACTTGGACTTTGCTATCTTGACCCTTTGATGCTATGGTATCTCCTCACAATCAAAGAAACTAGTGAGTGCATCAATCCAATCCATTACTTCCTCTGGATCCATCTTCCCACTGTAAACAGGAAGATCAAGCTTAGTATCCATGGTCCTTCTCTCCATGGATTTCAAAGTCTTTAGGAATAGCCTCTGATTTGCAGGGATCTGTTCTTCTTCCTCCTACCAAGGGGTCTCTTCATCACTCCCCTCCTTTTCAACCTTAGAGTTACCACTATGTCCTCTTCTGACTTGTTCCTTAAGATTTTCCATCTCTATCTTCATCAACTTCCTCTCTGCATCATGCTCTTTCACCACCCTTACTAGTTCATCATTGGTCATCATTTAGGAAGTTCACTGTCATCTCCACCTTCTGACATGACTGTAAATTTGTCTTTCTCCAAAGATCTACTAGTTTCTCTGATACCACTTGGTGCAGAGCCCCAAAATGTATAAAAAATATACACCTAAAGGTTCACAATACCCCTTACTCCCATACAATCTAAGGCTCTGTCAATAGTTCCCAATACCCACAATGAAAAAATTAGATCCTCCAACTAATCTTCAACACCCTTAAGGGCATACTATCACACAAATAGAACCAACTAATTCAGGGATGGAACAAGGGTTCTATCAATGCTAGACATCAAACTTAGATACTATGAAACACAAATCCCACACAAAGATAACTCTGAAACTCTATTTTGACACCAAAGCCTATATAGGGCTACAAGGAGAAAATATGGATTCTTGAAGGAAAATTACATGGAACTCCACCATAGAAACTCTTTACCACCCTCAAACTCTTTAATCCATCCACCAACAACACCCTCCAAGTTAGGGCTCTTGACCAATCCCCTAACTCTTGCTATCCTCAATTCTCTCTTAGGCCTAATTAGGCTATTAGTATTAGGTCACTTTTACAAAGCAAGTGCTTTAATTTCATTTCACTTTCCAATCATTCCAATTGGAACAATTTTTGGATCACTCAAAACTTCTAAATACAAGGAGTTAGATCTCCATTCCACCCCTGGGCTGAGTTGTGCCTCAAAACCCAAATTTTGGACAGTCACATCTAGATGCATATCTAGAGGGTTTAATCATTGCCCTCTCCATTGACTACCTCCTATCCTGAGACCACAAAAATCTTAAAATACATTCCCCCTCCTTCCTTTCCACCAATACTTAGATTTTTTTCATGGTGGAATCTCTAGGAGAGAGGAAATTTGTCTCGAAACCCTAGTTAGGGCCTTCCTGCGACCAGTGACTACACAAAATTGAATAAATTTCATTCTATTCCACTTAAAGACTTAAAACTACTTGAAAAATTATCATAAGACACCTGATAAAATTTCAAAATCCTTCAATGGTTCATTGGGATCCATACAGATCCGTACAACTCAAATTTCAGTCGTAATTTGCAGGTAAATAGTTGAATCTTATTGATTTTGCTTAAAAAATTTACAATAGATTTTTCTCCAACACTGGAGCAAGGTTTCTCAACCTTTTTCATACAATTCCCAAATAGTTCCAATCGACAAAAGTGGTTGTTAACATTGGGATTCAAATCTTGCACCTTTTAGCAAAAGTTGCATTATGCAACATTAACAATCTTGTAAAATTCTAAACCTAGACTCCACTTAGGATCTTAGAAATGTTAGATTAACAATTCCCACTTTGTTTAGGCCTCCTAGACTATTCTAGCCCAACATAACTAAAATTTTTCCAAAATGGCTAAGGTAGACAACTAGTTTTATAACAAGTCCTATTGTCACCTTACCTTACAAATAGGACTTTATTATTGACATTGGATCCTAGATCCAATCACTACCCTAACCCTTTGTATTTGGGTCCACTGGTGTGCTTGAAATGGATGAACTTGAGGGTGCTCTTGCACCAAATTAACTATAATCTATTGAGTGTTTCACAACTGAACAACAGAGGACACCGAGTTGCATTTGAGAACAAAAAGGCAATGATCTATAATGGAACAGGAAAGTTGATTGGTACTGGTTAACAAAAAAAATGTAATCTATTATATCTTGATAATATTTAGACCATGTTTTTATTGGATATAAATGAAGACATTTGGTTGTGGCATAAAAGGTTATGTCATGTGAATTTTGACAACATGGTTAAGATAACTAAGAAAAGAAAAATGAGAGGCTTATCGAGTATTTCAAAGCCTGACCATGTTATGTGCAAGAATTGTCAAATAGGGAAAATGAAAAAGTCTAGTTTCAAGAGAAAAACCTACTCATCTAATGTTATTCTAGAGTTAGTCCATATTAACTTATGTGGACCAATGAGAACAAAGAGCTATTATGGTGATAGATACTTTATTCTATTTATTGATGAATATTCTAGGATGATGACTGTCATGTTCTTAAAAGATAAATCTAAAGCATTTAAGATGTTCAAATGGTATAAAGCTAAAGTTGAAAAACAAAGTGGAAAAGAATTAAAATGTTTAAGATCACATAGAGGAGGAGAATTTATTTTTTATGAATTAAATAACTTTTGTAATGAGCATGGGAATACAAGACATGTTTCTGCACCGAGAACACCACAGAAAAATGGGATTTTTGAAGGAGGAATAGATCAATTGTTGATTGTTCTAGAACACTGAAATAGAGCTAAAACAAAGCTTACTGGAGGTCAGACATTTTTATCGGTTATCAAAACAAACTATTTGGTAGTTTGATGAATCTCAACAATTTTATTTCATATTGTATTAGAAATAGTATAGTGTGATAATATAAGTTTATTGCCATCAATGCCAAAGGGAGAGATTGATGACATGTAACTGATTAAATGTTTGATAATGTTAAGTTGAAGATAATGCAAGGCATTAAATCAGTTAATGGTTTTTATTGTCATTGATGTCAACTTGATATCATCTGTACGGTCATGTATAAAATGCCAAAGACTTTAGAGAATCAATGGAACAAAGGTTATGCTTTTAGCAATGTATAAAAGTCAAGTATTCACTAAGTGATAGATAACACCAACGGAGTGCACACTATCGATAAAGGAAAAGAAGAAAAGTCACAGTGATACCCAATGAGAAGAAGACAATGTTGCATGATGAAGCAAACCACAGGATGCCCAACGAGTTGAAATAGAGTTGCCCGATGGACGGAGATCCCAAAGCTAACTATAGTCACACCGACGGAATTGACAGTTTTAACCAACGACTAATTGAAGAGTTAACCGATGGAACATAGGGTTCAGAAAATGACAAAATATCTAGCTGGCAAGAGCTAAAGATAGACTTAACTGGTTGTTTTCTTTATTTTATTCGACCAGAATTAAGTGATTGATTTAAAGAAGATTTGTACAGTTGGCATGAAGATAACTATGAGACAAATTAGGAGTTATGCTTTAAATCATATTGGCTGGATTGTTTCTCACGCGAAGAATAAAGAATCAAGAATCAAGAATCAATGAATATTATGTCTATATAAGAGACAAGTTTAATTCATTTTTTGTATCACATCAAATTCATGGAAAAGGGATTAAGGGGAGTGAATAGAAACAGGATGCTAAAGAGAAACTGATGAAGAACAACTTCATGCAGTCCTGATCAATTAAGCTGAAGGAGAGCTAAAGAATTCTGCAGACACTGATGAAGAGTGAGCACAACATTACAGAGCAGAAAGTATGGAGCACAAAAGAATTGAATTGATACATTGATCAGAGAGGTAATGTACTTAAATAGATTTGAAAATCTTCAATTCAAGTTGCATTAGAAACAAGTCATTTTGTTTCAGTTTAACCATTGAAGCATCAAGTCTCTTAACAAAGTAGGACTTAACAGTCTTCTATATATTGAGGTACATCCCAAGGAGTGCCAAAAAGGTTGATTCATGAAAGTAGCATTGGATATGCCCGATGCCTATCATTGTTTAAGAGAGAGGCTGATTCAAGGATGGTAGCATTAGATGCCCGATACTAAGTGAAAACCTATATGTGTAAAATCCTCTAACAAGGTCACACCTAATAGTGTGTTTGTAACCTTTAATAGGGTTGGCTCTTAACAAGGCTCACATCAGAAGAGTGAAAATTTGGGGTACCGGTTTGAGTGGTTTTTTCCCTTAACAGGGTTTCCACGTTAAAATCCATGTGTTATGTGTGTATGGTTTATTACTTTACTGTTTTACATTTCACATATGCATTTCTGGATTCATCGGTATACTCTGCATAATTACTGTATTTCGGTAAATAGTTATACTACCTATCGGTAATAAAGGAGAATAAGGATAGACAAGGTAAACCAACAGACAATTAATCATTATAAGTATCTCATGGCATGCATCTTGTAGGGACATAGTAATCTGAGGTTTATTTGATTGGTGGTTAGAATAAAGATAAGTTTTCGAGGCCACTGATTCACCCCCCTCTCAGTTATTACTAACAGTCAATGCTATCCGAGGAGTTGGAGGTGTACTTGAAGAAGAGACAATGGTAAGTAAAATTCTAAGAACCTTATTGCATGTATATGCTATTAGAGTATCTTCTATACAAGAAATGAGAGTAGTAGAAAACAATCATGTTACTCTAGATATTCTGGTTGGTAGACTGATTTCATTTGAGATGAATAACTTTGATAAAAGTGTCTTACCATCTATTGATTCTGCATTCAAATCTTCTTTGAAAATAAGTAAGTCAATTCATAAACACACTATGAGAAGTGATAGTGAAAGTCATGGTGATGACCAAGATCTTGATGAGATTGAAGCACTAATGGCTAGAAGATAGCAAAGAGGCAAAGGTAGATACAAAGGTAAATTACCACTTGTATGTTTTAATTGTAAAGAGGTTGGACACTTTGCTTCTAGGTGTCCTACCAAAAGAAAAGGTGATAGAAGTAATGATGGATCATATGAAAATAAGTTTGATAGAGGTGATAACAGATATTACTGAAGCAATAAACAATCTGATAAAAGAGATACTCGAGACTATAAGGACAAAGGGAAGAAATCTTGTTACTTGCCTGAGAATAGAGCTGGAGATACTGACACCGAATTTGATGAAGAAATTGAGATGGTATTTGTAGCCATGAAGGATGATTCAAACAAAGAAGAAAGGTATGTAGAGACTGCACTCATATCTAAGGTTAGTAAGAATGATGTGTAGATTATAGATAGTGGCTGCACTAACCACATGACTGGTGATAAACAAAAGTTTGAAACTTTTGAGTATTATAATGGTGGATTAGTAAGAATGGGTAATGGCTCACCTTGTCCAATTCAAGGTAAAGGAACTTGATCAAATGTGAAAATTCATATTGGGTAAAAGGACTTAACTATAATCTATTGAGTGTTTCACAGCTGAATAACACAGGTCACCGAGTAGCATTTGAGAATAAAAAGGCAAAGATATTTAATGAATCAGGAAGGTTGATTAGAACCAGTGAACAAAAAAAAGGTAACCTATTCTATCTTGATGATATAAATACAACTTGTTTAATGGCTAGAAATGAAGACATATGGATGTGGAATAAGAGATTATGTCATGTAAGTTTTGACAACATGATTAAGGTAAGTAATAAAAGGAAATTAAGAGGCTCACCGAGCATGTCAAAGCCCGATCATATCATGTTAAGAATTGTCAAAAAGGTAAGATGACAAAGTATAGTTTCAAGAGAAAAACACATACATCTAATGCTATTCTAGAATTAGTTCATATTGATCTATGTGGACCCATGAGAACAAAGAGTTACTATGGTGATATATATTTCATTCTCTTTGTTGATGATTATTCTAGAATGATGAAAATTATGTTCTTAAAAGAAAAATTAGAAGCATTCAAGATGTTTAAGTGGTATAAAGCTATTTTAGAAAAATAAAGTGGTAAGGAATTGAAATGCTTAAGATCAGATAGGGGAGGAGAATTTATTTCAGATGAATTCACTAACTTTTGCATTGAGCATGGAATTAAAAGACAGGTGTATGCACCAAGAACACCACATCAAAATGGGAGTGCTGAAAGGAGAAACAGATCCATTGTTGATTGTGCAAGAACACTGATGATAGAAAGAAGCATCACTCAAACATTCTGGAGGGAAGCTGTCAGTACTGTTGTCTACACATTGAACATAGTACAATTGAAGAAAGACACCTAAAGGCACCCTATGAGCTATGGTATGGATACACACCCAATGTAAGTTACTTCAGAATATTTGAAAGTCAATGTTATATTTTGAAAGATGATAGAAATGGAAAGATTAACTCCAAAATTGAAGAAAGTATCTTTCTAGGGTATTCCACCAAGAGCAAGGCTTATAAATGTCTTAACAAGTCCTCTAACAAAATAATTGAAAGTGTAAATATTAGAATAGATGAATATGCAGAGAAAAATGATGAGGAAAGTAGAAAAGAACCAGAACACTACAATAGGTTTGTTTACACTGAAAAACCTCACACTCTTTCTCAGCAATAGTGTATCACTCTCGAGCAACAAAACATTGCACCCAAGCATCAGGCTGCTAATACCAAAAATTAGGCAACTGCTCAAAATTATGTTCTGAGTGATGGAGATCAGAATGAAGGTCAAGATGATGAACAAAGAACTGAATCGATACTTTCCAAGTATGTTAGAAGACATCATCCACAAAACCAGATCATAGGAGACAAGAAGGCTAGTATGAGAACAAGAAGTAAGTAACTGAACACTAGATGTTTAATCTATGATTTTGAGCCTAAATCTATTAATACTGTACTTCAAAATAAAGAATGGGTCATTTCTATGAATGAAGAGATAGAATAGATTGAGAAGAACAAGACATGGACACTAGTACTGAGACCAAATGGAAAGAATGTCATCGGTACCAAATGGATATTCAGAAACAATTTGAATGAGAATGGAGAAGAAACAAGGAACAAAGCAAGATTAGTATGCAAAGGGTATGCACAAGAATAAGGTATAGACTATGGAGAAACCTTTGCACCCGTTGATAGACTAGAAGGAGTAAGAATATTACTTGCTTATGTTGTATTCAAAGGATTCAAAGTATACCAAATGGATGTCAAATCTACATTCCTAAATGGAATACTAGAAGAAGAGGTATACATTGAACAACCAGAAGGGTTTGTTGATCCTAACAAAAGAAACATGGTTTGTCGACTACACAAAGCCTTTTATGGATTGAAACAAGCACCTAGAGCCTGGTATGAAATACTTCAGTCCTATCTCATAAGCATTGGATTTGTAAGAACAAGTAAAAATTGCAATCTATATTTAAAACAAGATACTGATGATAATATTCCAATTGCTGAAATATTTGTTGATGATATCATATTTGGGGGTAATGATATGTTATCTAAATCCTTTGCTAATGAAATGAGCAAAGAGTTTGAGATGTCAATGTTTGGGGAGATTAAATTCTTTCTTGGTCTATAGATTCTTCAACAAGATGCAAACATATATATTACACAATCCAAATACATCAAGTAACTGCTAAAGATATTCAAGATGGAAGATTCCAAGCCTGTTGGAACACCTATGGCAACCAGATGTAAGCTGAAAAAGGAAGAAAATTCAAACAAGGTAAATCAGACCTTGTATACATCAATGATTGGAAAACTAATGTATGTTGTTCATACCATACTAGATATAGCACATGCAGTTGGAATAGCTGCAAGATTATATGCTAATCCCAAAGAATCACACATGACTACTGTCAAGAGAATTATGAGATATCTAAAGAACACTGAAGAATATGGCTTATGGTATAAAAGAGAAGGAAAATTTGAGCTTCAAGTATATACAGATGTTGATTGGGCTAGAAAATTAGATGACAAAAAGAGCACAATTGGAGGAGCATTCTTCATGGGTGACAAACTTGTCACATGGATAAGCAAGAAGCAAGGATGCATCTCACAATCCATTGTAGAAGAAGAATATGTGGCTGCTACTACAAACTGCTCCAACATTGCATGGATCAAACAGTTATTGGAAGGTATGAATATGAAAATTATTGAACTAGTGATTATCTATTGTGATAATACCAGTGCAATAAACATTTCTAAGAATCATTTCATGCATACTAAGACTAAGCATATTGCTATCAAGTATCATTAACTTAAGATAAAAAGTGCAAGAGAAAGAGGTGATACTAGAATATGTTCAATCCAAGGAAAAATTAGCATATATATTCACAAAGCTATTGCCTAAAGATACATTTGAGTACCTGAGAAAGAGACTAGGGGTTCAACCCTTGTCTATTGGTTAGTAAGCTGACTAGGAGGGTGCATCAACCTACACATAATCAGAAGATCATTCATATTGATGCAAGAAAAGAGATGGACTGTAAAGATACATCTGTACACAAAAAGGTACATATCTGCAATGAACACCAGAGTCAATATATTTTTGATGGATAGGGAAATTCAAGGAGTATAGTACAA
Source organism: Thuja plicata (assembly GCA_018584345.1). Classification (NCBI taxonomy): domain Eukaryota; kingdom Viridiplantae; phylum Streptophyta; class Pinopsida; order Cupressales; family Cupressaceae; genus Thuja; species Thuja plicata. The sequence goes on from MU224858.1 coordinate 8,000,190, forward strand.
TAAGGATGAAGGATATACTTTGACATTATTTTCAAAGGGAGAGAGTATCATGAGAAGATCCAAAGGAGAAATATTATATATACATATGAAATATCCATCAAAGGGAGAGAAAATATCCTTAAGGGATAAATGACTTAAGGGAGAAATGACTTAAGGAAGAGAGTAATCTATATTGTTGTCAAAAGAAAAATAGATGATCAAGGAGAGGAACAGTCAAAAGGAGAGACAACATAAAAAGAAGAGGTTCTACAACACAGGGAGAGACAAAATTAGAAGTTTCTACGTCTATCCAGTGAAGGGATTAAAGATTGAAGAAAGTACTCTGCAAGAAACAAATCTAAGCTATATGAGCTTACCAAGAGCCAACCATTTGTATTGGTTATAGTACAATAAAATTGGTAGATTGATGAACTATCATTAATATATTTCATATTGTTTGAGTAGTAATGTAGTGTGTTGCCATCAATTCCAAAGGGAGAGATTGATGAACTATAATTGATTGAATGTTTGAAGATGTTAAGTTGATGATCACCAAAATGAAAGACATTAAATTAGTTAATGTATCGTATTGTCATTGATGTCAACTTGATATAATCTGATTGGTTATATACATAGTGTTAAAGACTTCAGAGAACCAGAGAGATAAAGGTTAAGCTATCAGTAATGCATAAAAGTTTAGTATGCACTAAGTGACAACAAACATCAATGGTAAGTACACCCCGAAGGATAGAGAAACCTCAGAGGAAAGTCACAGTGATACCCAAGAAAGAAACTTGAGCAAGCATTACCGATGAGAAAAATAACAGTGCTACTTAACAGAAAGACAAACCCAACGAATAGAGATGCCCAAGGACAAATGAAGTCAAGACCGCACTAACAAGGAGTTAAACACTGAAAAGAACTAAAGTTCATAAATGAAAAAAGACATAGCTGGGAAGAGCTAAATATGGAGTTAACTGGTTGATAATATTGTTTTCATTGACAAGTTAAAAGCAAGAGATAAGCGAGATTTTTAAAGCTATTTTATTTTGATTGTATAAGAGAAATCTACAGGATAAAACTGAAGTAAAGCTTTAAATCAAGAAAGATGAGAATTGCAGATCACGCCAAGCAAAAGAAAGTTAAGGACTTAGAAATAGTGAAATCATGTCTATAAAGAGACAAGCTAATTCATTGTGAATTAAGGGGTGAATAGAGAAAAGGATGCTAGAGAGATACTAGTGAAGAACAACTTCATACAGTCCTGATCAATCAAGCTAGAGAATAGAGCTAAAGATTTCTACGGACACTGAGCAAAAGAGAAGAACAACATCACCGAGCAGAAAGAAGTGGATAAAAGGTATTGAATAGAGACATTGATCAGAAATGTATTATGAGCTTACAATAGAACTAAACATCTGTAAAGCATAGTTGTTTATATGAACACATCATATACTGTTTCAGTTTAACCATTGATTCAGAAAGTCTCTTAACTGAGCATGATCTAACAATCATTTATATATTGAGATACATCCCAAGGTGTATCAAAAGGTTAATTTATGAAGATAGCATAGTGAAATGCCAGATATCAAGTGATTAACTATTAGTGATATATCCTCTAACAAGTTCACACTTAACAGTGTGTTTTTAACCTTTAATAGGGTTGGCTCTTCATCGAGATCACTTTAGAAGAGTGAAAATTTTGGGTTAACAGTTCCAGGTGGTTTTTCCCTTAACAGGGTTTCCACGTTAAAAATCCATGTGTCAAATGTGTTTATGAGTCATTGCTTTCATTTTTTCTTTACACATTACTAAAATAGGATTGATCAGTATACACTAAGTTGTTTACTATATTTAGGTAAATGATAGATTGCTAATCGGTAAAGATAAAGAATAAGGTTTAACAGTGAACTCCGAGTAGTTATTTGAGAAGATAATCTAAAGGCATACATATTGTAGGACTGGAGATAACTAGAGGCTTATAATTGTGGTAATAATTTTTTGGGTTAATTTATTAGAATATTTTTTGAGGCCACTGATACACCTCCCTCCCAGTTATTCTAACAAAATCATCTTGTTCCCTGATCATAGAAGGCTTATGAGTGATGGGGTATAAAGACCATGTTTCTAAGATATCTAACTTGTCATCAAATGTTGATCCAAAGTATAAACTTTAGGCCTACTCAGGATCCATATTTTGAAAGTTTATATCATGTCTTCTCCTTAGAGTATCAAATTAAATAGATGATGATATATCCCATCCTTCAAGGAGTGAGATTCCATTCCTCTTGAAAATTTCGACGAACTATAACTGATTGAATGTTTGAAGATGATAAGTTGATGATCACCGAGTTGCAGAAAGTAAATGAAAAATATTAAATCAGTTAATGTATTGTATTGTCATTGATGTCAACTTGATATAATCTGATTGGTCATATACATATTGTCATAGACTTTAATAAACCAAAGAGATAAATTTTATGTTATCGATAAACATAAAAGAGCCAGTGTACACCGAGTGACAGTAAACACCGATGGAAAGTGAACACCAACAGATAGAGAACCCTGAGTAGTCACAGTGTATACCAAGTACCGCAACACTGAGCATAACTGAAGTGGGCACTGATAAAAATTGAAGTTGATGCCCGAGGACAACTGGAGTTAATGACCGAGCAAAATAAGAGTTGATGACCAAAATCAACTGGAGTTAGAAAACGACAAAACACTTAGCTGCCAAGAGATATATTTAGAGTTAACTAATTGATTGCTTTGTTTTCATTGATCAATTGAACTAAATATTTAAATCTATTTTTACTTATAGTTGTCAAGGATAAATCTACGGAATAAAACAAAGGTAAATCTTTAAAGATTAAAGCAATGCATGGCGATATTTAAAGATCAAGAAGAAATCTATGTCAAGAACAAGAAAGACAAGGAGATTGAATGGTGAAATTATGTCTATATAAAGAGACAATTAATTCATTATGAAAAAATGAATGTTGAATAGAAATATGGTGAAGATAGAAGTCTTCATGCAGATCTGATCATACAGGCTGAAGAACAGAGCCAAGAATTCTACAGACACCGAGCAACAGAGACACAAAATTCACCGAGAAGAAAGAAGAAAGAAGGGGAGAAAAGGAATTGAAGAGAACATTGATCATAGAGGTATTATGGAATAACAATAGATCTGAAAATCTGCAAGTTAAAGTTGTATTATTGAACAGATCATTTACTATTTCAGTTTAACCATTGATTTAAAAAATCCCTTAACCGAGTGGGATTTAACCATCGTTATTGTATTGAGATACTCAAGAGTATCAAAAGGTTGTCATGTTGATAGCATAGTGAATGCTAGGTCAAATGATAAACTATCATTTTTAAATCCTCTAAAAGGTTTCACTTAACAGTGTGTTTGTAACCTTTAACAGGGTTGGCTCTTCACCAAGCTCACTTCCGAAGAGTGAAAATTTTGGGTTACCGGTCCCAAGTGGTTTTTCCCTTAATAGGGTTTCCACATTAAAAATCTGTGTGTCAAATGTGTATATGGTTCATTACTTTGATGTTTTTCTTTACATATTACTAAAAGAGGATTGGTCAGTAAACACTAATTTAAATTACTGCTACTCGGTAAAGGATACAAAAAGATAGTCAATGTACTCAATGAGCAGTATATATTTGATAAGATTACTTGAAGGCATAAATCTTGTAGGACTAAAAGATAACAAAAGTTATTATATTAGTGATATAAGTTTTGGTTGGATTATTGGATTAATTTTTGAGGCCACTGATTCACCCCCCCTCTCAGTTATTCTAACAGTTGGTATCAGAGCTTTGGTGCTTGGAAGAGAGTTTCAAGACTCAAGATAAAGATCACAAGATGAGTAAAAGGGATGTGCCTAAGTTGAACAAGGACAAATTTGCATCATGGAAAATTAGGATAAGACTCCACCTATCAGGCATTAGAAATGATGTCACACAATACTTGGATACTGAATATGTTACACCAACATGACCTCTGACTATTGATCAATTGAGAGATAAACATGAACACAATTCTATAATGATAGAACTTGCTTCTTCACTATCTGATGCTGAATTTGAAGATGTCAAATCATGCACCACTGCAAATAAAATGTGGGACAAACTCAAGCTAGTACATGGAGGAGACACCAATGTGTTGAGAACTAAAGCTGAAAGCCTAAGAGGGAAGTTTGATGGCATAAGAATGAAAGAAGGAGAGAACATCACTCAGTACAATAGTAGAATCAAAGAAGTTGTTAATGTTATCCAAAGAGTAGGAGGTTTACTTGAGGAAGAAATGGTGGTAAGTAAAATTCTAAGAACCTTACTGCCTGTTTATGCAATTAGAGTATCTACAATTCAAGAAATGGGAGCAGTAGAAAATAACAATGTTACTCTTGATAGTTTGATTGGTAGACTTATTTCATTTGAGATGAATAAATTTGACAACATTGTCTTACCAACTATTGAGTCTGCATTCAAATATTCTCTGAAAATAAGTAAATCAAGTCATTAACACAGTATGAGAAATGATAGTGAAAGTGATAGTTATGAACAAGAACTTGATGAAATTGAAGCACTAATGGCTAGAAGATTGCAAAGAGGAAAAGGTAGATACAAAGGTAAATTACCATTGGTATGTTTTAATTGCAAAGAAATTGGACACTTTGCTGCTAGATTCCCTAACAAGAGAAAAGATGAAAGAAACAATGATAGATCTTATGAAAAGAAGTTTGACAGAAGTGATGACTGAGACTACATCAACAACCGAAAATCTAACATAAGAGATAACTGAGACTACAAGGACAAAGCCACAAAGGATTGTTACCTGGTTGAGAACAAAGATGAAAATACTGACACTGAATCTGATGAAGATATTGAGGTAGTATTTGTTGTTATGAAAGATTATTCAGATGAAGAATAAAGGTATGTTGGAACTACACTCATATCTAAGGTTAGTTAAAATGATGTCTAGGTTATTGATAGTGGTTTTACTCACCACATGACCGGAGATAAGGAAAAGTTTGAAACTTTTGAATATTATAATGGTGGATCAGTTAGGATGGGTAATGACTCACCTTGTCCAGTTGAAGGAAAAGGTACAATCATGTTGAATAATATGATCAGATGTGAAAATGAAAATATTGTGAAAGGACTTAACTATAATCTATTGAGTGTTTCACAGCTAAATAATACAGGTCACCGAGTTGCATTTGAGAACAAAAAGGCAAAGATATATTATAAAACAAGAAGGTTGATCGGTACTGGTGAACAAACAAAAGGTAACCTATTCTATCTTGATAAGGTTGAGACCACTTGTTTATTAGCTAGAAATGAAGACATTTAGTTGTGGCATAAAAGGTTATGTCATGTGAATTTTGACAACATGGTTAGGATAAGAAAGAAAAGAAAAGTAAGAGGCTTACTGAGCATGTCAAAACCCAACTATGTCATGTGTAAGAATTGTCAAAAAGGAAAAATTACAAAGTCTAGTTTCAAGAGTAAAATCTACACATCTAATGCTATTCTATAATTAGTCCATACTGACTTATATGGACCAATGAGAACAAAGAGATATTATGGTGATAGATACTTCATTCTATTTGTTGATGATTATTCTAGAATGATGACTGTTATGTTCTTAAAAGAGAAGTCAGAAGCATTTAAGATGTTCAAATGATATAAAGATATAGTTGAAAAACAAAGTGGAAAAGAACTGAAATGTTTAAGGTCAGATAGAGGAGGAGAATTTATTTCTGATGAGTTCACTAAATTTTGTAATGAGCATGGAATTACAAGACAGGTTTCTGCACCGAGAACTCCACATTAAAATGGGATTGTAGAAAGAAGGAATAGATCAATTGTTGATTGTGCTAGAACACTGATGACTGAAAAAGGCATCATACAAACATTCTGGAGAGAAAATGTAAGTATTGTTGTCTATACACTAAGCCAAGTTCAATTGAAGAAAGACACCAATAAGACACCTTATGAGCTATGGTATGGATACACACCAAATGTAAGTTACTTTGAATTTTTGGAAGTCAATGTTATATATTGAAAGATGATAGAAATGGAAATATTGACTCCAAAAGTGATGAAGGAATATTTCTAGGTTATTCTACCAAAAGAAAAGCTTATAAATGTCTTAACAAATCCTCTAACAAAATCATTGAGAGTGCAAATGTTAAAGATGATGAATTTTCTGAGAAATATGATGAGGAAAGAAGAAAGGAACTGGAAGATTACAAAATATTTGTCTATAATGAAGAACCTGACACCTTGCCCGAGCAATAGTGTAACACTACCGAGGATGCAACCGAGCATCAGGCTGCACACACCGAGAATTAGGAAAATGTTCACAATGTTGAACTGAGCGATGATGAAGATCAAAATGAATGTCAAGATGATGATCATAATGATGAACAAATATCTGAACCTATACTTTCCATATATGTCAGAAGACACCATCCACAGGACCATATCATTGGAGACAAAAGAGATGGAATGAGAAAAAGAAGTAAGTCATTAAATACTAGATGTTTGATTTGTGATTTTGAGCCTAAATCTGTTAATACTGCACTTGAGAATCAAGAATGGGTGAGTGATGTGAATCAAGAGATTGGGAAGATTGAGAAGAACAGAACATCAAAATTTGTACTAATGAACTATAACTGATTAAATGTTTGAAGATGTTAAGTTGATGATCACCAAGACATAGAAAGTTAATGCAAGACATTAAATCAATTAATGTATTATATTGTTATTGATGTCAACTTGATATAATCTATATGGTCATGTACATACTGCTAAAGACTTCAAAGAACCAATGAATCAAAGGCTATGCTACCAGTAATGCATAAAAGTTAAGTATTCACACAGTGACTGTATACACCGACGGAGTGCACACCGACAGACAGAGTAAACCAACGAGAGCAAAGTCATAGTATTACCCAATGAAAAAAAGCACAACATTACTGACAAGAGAAAAGTCACAGTGTTACTTGATGAGAAAAAGCATAGTGTAACCCGACAGAAAGAATTACAGTGTTGCCTGACAGACAGAGATCCTAAAGACAACTGAAGTCTCACCGATGAAATAGTTAGTTGTCATTGACAACTAACTGAAGTATTGACCGACACAACAAAGAGTTCAGAAATGACCAAAGACTTAGCTGTCAAGAGATAAATATAGACTTAACTGGTAGTTATAATTATTTTAATCAACAAGATAAAGCCAGAGATAAGTAAAGGATTTAAAGCCATTTTGTCCACTTGGAAAGAAGATCTCTATGAGATAAAATAGGAGTTTTTCTTTAAATCCAATAGGTGAGAATTGTGGATCATGCCAAGATCAAGAAATCCAAGAAACGGTAAAATCATATCTATACAAGAGACAAGATAATTTATTATGAATTAGGGGAGTGACAAGAGAATAGATGCTGAAGAGATTTTGAAGGAGAAGAAAGTCTTCATTCAGACCTGATCAATCAAGCTAAGGAAAGATCTAAATTCTACAGACACCGACGAACAATGATACAACATCACAGAGTAGAAAAGTGTGGAGCAAAGGTATTGAATTAATTACATTGATAAAAAAGGTAATGCATTTACAATAGATCTGAAAATCTGCAATTCTAGTTGTATATGTGAACAGATCAATTATTATTTCAATTTAACCATTGAAGCATCAAGTCTCTTAACCGAGCAAGACTTAAAAGTATTTTATAATTGAGATACATCCCAAGGAGTATCAAAAAGTTTGATCATAAAAAGTAGCATTGGATATGCCTGATACCTATTGACAGGCCAAGTGAGTGTTTGATCAAGGATGGTAGCATTAGATGCCAGATACTAAGTGACAAACTATTCATTTAAATCCTCTAACAAGGTCACACCTAACAGTGTGTTTGTAACCTTTAACAGGGTTGGCTCTTCACCGAGCTCACTTTAGAAGAGTGAAAATTTGGGGTACCGGTCCCAGTGGATTTTTCCCTTAATAGGGTTTCCACGTTAGAAATCCATGTGTCAATGTGTTTATGATTCATTACTTTATTATTTTGCATTTCACATAAGTAAATCTGGATTGATTTCTATACACTAGTTATTTACTGTGTTTTAGTAAATAGAAAGACTGCTTATTGGTAAACATATAGTAGAAGGTTTTACAAAGCATTTCGACAAGTAGTAATTTGATATAAGTATTTGGAGGCATTCATCTTATAGGACTAAAGATAACTAGAGGCATAATTCTATGGTACTAAGTTTTAAGGGTTGATTTAAGGATTAATTTTTGAGGCCATTGATTCACCCCCCCTCTCAGTTATTACTAACGATTAGTATCAGATCTTGTGTGCTTAGAAGGAAGGTTTCAAGACCTAAGATAAAGATCAAAAGATGAATAGATGAGATGTGCCCAAGTTGAACAAGGATAACTTTTCTTAATGGAAAAGTAGGATAAGAATCCACTTATCAGGTATTGGAAATGATGTTACTCAATACTTAGATACTGAATATGTGTTGCCCACAGGAGAACTCACAGTTGAACAAATGAGAGAGAAGCATGAGCACAATTGCATGATAATAGAGCTTGCTTTCTCACTCTGATGCTGAATTTGAAGATGTCAAAACATGCACAACTGCAAAGCAGATATGGGATAAATTGAAGCTTGTACATAGTGGTGATATAAATGTTCTGAGAGCCAAGGAAGAAAGCCTTAGAGGAAAGTTTGACGATCTCAAAATGAAAGAAGGTGAAAACATCACACAGTACAACACAAGAATCAAAGAGGTAGTCAATGCTATCTAAGAAGTTGGAGGTGTATTAGATGGTGATATGGTGGTAAGTAAAATTCTAAGAACCTTACTACCTACTTATGCTATTCGAGTATCTTCCATACAAGAAATGAGAGCAGTAGAAAACAACAATGTTACTCTAGATAGTTTGATTGGAAGACTTATTTCATTTGAGATGAATAACTTTGATAATAGTGTCTTACCAAACATAGAGTTTGCATTCAAATCTTCTTTGAGAATAATTAAATCAAGTCATAAATACACTATGAGAAAAGATAGTGAAAGTGAAAGTGAAGAAGAAGATCTTGATAAAATTGAAGCACTTACGGCTAGAAGAATGTAGAGAGGCAAAGGTAAATACAAAGGTAAATTATCACTTGTATGTTTTAATTGTAAAGAGATTAGACACTTTGCTGCAAGATGTCCTAACAGAAGAAAAGATGATAGAGGTAATGAAAAATCATTTGAAAACAAGTTTGACAAAGGTGATTACAGAAGCAACTGACAATCAGAAATAAGAGATACCTGAGACTACAAGGACAAAGGAAAGAAGGCCAGTTACCTAGCTACATGTAAAAATGATGACACTGACACCGAATCAGAAGAAGACATCGAGATGGTATTTGTAGCCATGAAGGATCATTCAAATGAAAATGAAGAAAGGTATGTAGAAACTACACTCATATCTAAAGTTAGTAAAAATGATGTCTGGATCATAGATAGTGGTTGCACTCACCATATGACCGGTAATAATAAAAAGTTTGAGACTTTTGAATACTATAATGGTGGTTCAGTAAGAATGGGTAATGATACACCTTGTCTAGTTGAAGGTAAAGGAACCATAATGTTGAATAACCTGACTAAATGTGAAAATGATTATTGTGTTAGAGGATTGAATTATAATCTGTTAAGTGTTTTTCAATTGAACAATTCAGGTCATAGAGTAGCATTTGAAAATAAGAAGGCAAAGATCTACAATGAATCAGGAAGATTGATTGGTATCGGTGAGCAGACAAAAGGTAACCTTTTCTATCTTGATGAAACTAACACCACTTAATTGATGGCTAGAAACAAAGACATATGGTTGTGGCACAAAATATTCTATCATGTAAACTTTGACAACATGATAAAGATAAGAAAAAATAGAAATGTCAAAGGCTTACCGATGATGACTAAGCCAGAACATATCATGTGCAAGAATTGTCAAAAAGGTAAGATGACAAAGTCTAGTTTCAAAATCAAAACCCATACATCCGATGCAATTCTAGAATTAGTCCATACAGATCTATGTAGACCCATGAGGACAAAGAGCTACTATGGAGATAGGTATTTTATTCTTTTTTTTGATGATTTTTCTAGAATGATGATAGTCATGTTTTTAAAAGAGAAATAAGAAGCATTTAAGATGTTTAAATTGTACAAAGCAATAGTAGAAAAAAAAAGTGAAAAGAAATTGAAATTCTTAAGGTCAGATAGAGGAGGGGAATTTACATTAGATGAATTCACTGACTATTGCAATGACCATGGAATCAAAAGACAGGTCTCTGCACCGAGAACACCACAACAAAATGAAATTGTTGAAAGAAGGAACAAATCCATTGTTGATTGTGCAAGGAAAATGATGATAGAGAAAGGCATCACCCAAATCTTCTGGAGGGAAGCTGTCAGTACTACTATTTACACATTGAATAGAGTACAATTGAAGAAAGACACCAAGAAGACACTTTATGAGCTAAGCTATGGTTACACACCCAACACAAGTTACTTCATGATCTTTGGTAGTCACTATTATATCTTAAAAGATGATAGAAATGGAAAGATTGACTCCAAAAGTGATGAAGGTATCTTTCTAGGGTATTCCAGCAAGATAAAGGCTTATAAATGTCTCAATAAAGCCTCTAACAAAATTTTTGAAACTGCAAATATAAAGATAGATGAATTTATGAAAAGGAAAGAACAAAAGAACTAGAGGACTATAATAGGTTTGTTTACAATGAAGAACCTAAACACTCTACCCGAACAACAATGTATAGCTCCCAAGCAACAAAATATTGCAACCAAGCATCAGGCTGCAAATACCAAAAATTAGGATATTGCTCAAGATGATGTACCAAGCGATGAAGATCAGAATGAAGGGCAAAATGATGATCAAGATGATAGACAAAGAATTGAACATGTACTTTCCAGGTATGTCAGAAGGAACCATCCACAGAACTAGATCATAGGAGATAAGATGACTGGTATGAGAACTAGAAGTAAGTCTCTAAACACAAGATGTCTAATTTGTGATTTTGAGCCAAAATTTGTAAATGCTGCACTTGATAATGAAGAATGGATTAGTTCTATGAATGAAGAAATTAAGCAGATTGAAAAAAATAAGACATGGACACTTGTACTGAGACTAGATGACAAGAATGTCATTGATACCAAATGGATATTCAGGAATAAGCTGAATGAGAATGGAGAAGTCACCAGAAACAAAGCAAGACTAGTATGCAAGGGGTATGCACAAGAAGAAGGGATTGACTATGGAGAAAATTTTGCACCCATTGCTAGGCTAGAAGGAGTGAGAATATTACTTTCTTATGCTGCATATAAAGGATTCAAGGTATACCAGATGGATGTCAAGTCTGTATTACTAAATGGAATACTTGAGGAAGAGGTATACATTGAGAAACCAGAAGGGTTTGTTGATCCAGACAAGAGGAACATTGTATGTAGACTACAGAAAGCCTTGTATGGATTGAAATAAGCACCAAGAGCCTAGTATGAAAGAATCCACTCCTATCTCATAAGTATTGGATTTGTGAGAACTAGTGAAAATAATAATCTTTATTTGAAGGAAGATACTGATGCTAACATTTTGATTGTTGATGAAATCATATTTGGAGGCAATGATATGTTATGCAAATAATTTGCAAATGAAATGAGCAAAGAGTTTGAGATGTCTATGTTTGGAGAGATCAAGTTCTTTCTTGGTCTATAGATCATGCAACAAGATGAAGGCATTTTCATTACACAATCCAAATACATCAAGGAAGTGTTGAAAATATTCAAGATGGAAGATTCCAAACCATTTGGAACACCAATGGAAACTGGATGTAAGCTGACAAAGGAGGACAAGTCACCTAAGGTAAATCAGACTTTGTATAGATCAATGATTAGAAAACTCATGTATGTTGTACATACTAGACCAGATATTGCACATGCAGTAGGAATAGTTGCAAGATTTTATGCCAATCCCAGGGAATCACATATGACTGCAGTGAAAAGAATCTTAAGATATCTAAAGAATACCAAGGACTATGGCTTATGGTATAGAAGAGAAGGATAATTTGAACTTAAGGTCTTTACCAACGTTGATTGGGCTGAAAACATTGATGACTAAAAGAGCACAAATGGAGGAGCATTCTTTATGGGTGAAAAAATTGTCACATGGATCAGCAATAAGCAAGGATGCATCTCTTAGTCTACTGTAGAAGTAGAGTATGTTGCTGCTACTAACAACTGCTAAAATATTGCATGGATCAAATAGTTACTGGAAGGTATGCATATGAAAATTCTTGAACCAGTAATTATCTATTGTGATAATACCAATGCAATTAACATTTCCAAGAATCCATTCATGCATGCTAAGACAAAGAATATTTATATCAAGTATCATTATTTGAGAGAAAAAGTTCAAGCAAAGGAGGTGATACTTGAATATGTGCAATCAAAGAAACAATTAGCTGATATCTTCACCAAACCACTGCCCAAGGATACATTTGAGTACTTGAGAAAAAGACTAGGGGTCAGACCCTTGTCTACTAGCCAATAAGATGACTAGAAGGCTACATAAGCCTACATATTCTCAGAATATCATTCATGTTGATGCAATCAAAGAGATGGACTTCAAATATACATCTATACAAAGAAAGGTATTTATCTATATCAAGCACTAGAGTTGTTATATTGCTGACGGATTAGGAAATTCAATGAGTATATTATGGATAGATAGGATTTTTTGGCATTACTATCAAATATTTGTTTGGCATTGTTGTCAAAGGGAGAGATTATATCCATTATCTCATTATCCAAAGGGAGAGATGTAAGAAAGGGAGAGTACATACAAAGAGAGAGATTGCTGACAAGAGAGAAAAGAGACATCAAATGAAAATAACAGTCAAAGGGAGAGAATTTGACACAAGAAGAGAACACATCACATCAGAAGAAGAAATATTTTACATCTATCTAGTAAAGAGATTGAAGACAGAAAGAGAGATACAAGAATCAAATCTAAGCTATGTGAGCTTACTGAGGACCAGATATTTGTATCGGTTATAATACATAAGATTGGTAGTTTGATAAACTTCAACTATTACATTTCATATTGTATTAGTGATAATATAGTGTGATAATGTAGTGTGTTTCCATCAATGCCAAAGTGAGAGATTGATGAACTATGAATAATTAAATGTTTGAAGATGTTAAGTTGATGATTACCAAGACACATAAAGTTAATGCAAGACATTAAATTAGTTAATGTAAGACATTAAATTAGTTAATATATTGTATTTTCATTGATGTCAACTTGATATAATCTGTATGGTCATGTACATACTACTAAAGACTTCAAAAAACCAATGAATCAAAGGCTATTCTATCAGTAATGCATAAAAGTTAAGTATTCACAAAGTGACTGTATACAACAATAGAGTGCACACCAATGGATAGAGTAAACCAATGAGAGCAAAGTCACAGTGTTACCTGATGAGAAAAAGTACAACATTACTAATGAGAGGAAAGTCACAGTGTTACCCGACAAGAAAAATCATAGTGTAACCCGACGGATAGAATTACAGTGTTGCCCGACGAACGGAGATCCCAAAGACAACTGAAGTCTCACCGATGGAACAATCAGTTGTCACTGAAAACTAACTGAAGTATTGACTGACAGAACAAAGAGTTCAGAAATGACAAAAGACTTAGTTGTCAAGAGCTAAATATAGACTTAACTAGTAGTTATCATTGTTTTAATCGACAAGATAAAGCCAGAGATAAGTAAAGGATTTAAAGTTGTTTTGTCCAATTGGCAAGAAGATCTCTACGAGCTAAAACAAGAGTTTTTCTTTAAATCCAATTGGCGATAATTATGGATCAATCCAAGATCAAGAAAGCCAAGAAATGATAAAATCATGTCTATATAAGAGACAAGATAATTCAATATGAATTAGGGGAGTGACAAGAGAATAGATGCTGAAGAGATTCTGAAGGAGAAGAAAGTCTTCATTTAGACCTGATCGATCAAGATGAGGAAAGAGCTAAATTTTGTAGACATTGACAAATAGTGATACAACATCATAGAGTAGAACAGTGTGGAGCAAAGGTATTGAATTGATTACATTGATCAGAAAGGTAATGCACTTACAATAGATCTGCAATTCTACAATTCTAGTTGTATATGTGAAGAGATAAATTTACTATTTCAATTTAACCATTGAAGCATCAAGTCTCTTAACCGAAAAGGACTTAAAAGTCATTTCTAATTGAGATACATCCCAAGGAGTATCAAAAATTTTGATCATACAAAGTAGCATTGGATATGCCCGATACCTATTGACAGGCCAAGTGAGTGTTTGATCAAGGATGGTAGCATTAGATGCCAGATACTAAGTGAAAAACTATTCATTTAAATCCTCTAACAAGGTCACCCCTAACAATGTGTTTGTAACCTTTAACAAGGTTGGCTCTTCACTGAGCTCACTTCTCAAGAGTGAAAATTTAGGGTACCAGTCCCAGTAGTTTTTACCTTAACAGGGTTTCCACATTAAAAATCCATGTGTCAATGTGTTTATGAGTCATTACTTTATTTTTTTTCATTTCACATAAGTAAATCTAGATTGATCGGTATACACTAGTTATTTACTGTGTTTCGGTAAATAGAAAGACTTCTTATCGGTAAACATACAGTAGAAGGTTTTACAAAGCATCCCGACAAGTAGTAATTTAATATAAGTATTTGGAGGCATTCATCTTATAGGACTAAAGATGGCTAGAGGAATAACTTTGTGGTACTAAGTTTTAAGTGTTGATTTAAGGATTAATTTTTGAGGCCACTAATTCAACCCCCCACAGTTACTACTAACAAGTACCTAGACCGAATGACAAAAATGTCATTCAAATGGATATTCAGAAAAAAACTAAATGACAATCAAGAAGTCACAAGGAACAAAGAAAGATTAGTATGCAAAGGGTATGCACAAGAAGAAGGTATTGACTATGGAGAAACCTTTGTACCCATTGCTAGACTAGAAGGAGTAATAATTCTACTTGCTTATGATGCTTTCAAAGGATTTAGAGTATACCAAATGGACATTATATCTGCATTTCTAAATGGAATACTGGAAGAGGAGGTATACATTGAACAACCTAAAGGGTTTGTTGATACTGACAAGAGGAACATGGTTTTTAGACTACACAAAGCCTTGTATGGATTAAAAAAAGCACCGAGAGCATGGTATGAAAGGCTTCACTCTTATCTCATTAGTATTGGATTTTTAAGAACAAGTGATAACAGTAATCTGTATTTAAAAGGAGATATTGATGATAAAATTCTGATTACTAAGATATTTGTTGATGATATCATATTTGGAGGTATGTTATGAAAATCATTTGTTGATGAAATGAACAAAGAGTTTGAGATGTCAATGTTTCGAGAGATCAAATTTTTCTTGGTCTACAGATTCTACAACAGGATGAAGGAATCTATATCACACAATCCAAATACATCAAAGAAGTTCTAAAAATATTCAAAATGGAGGACTCCAAACTAGTTGGAATACCTATGGCAACCAGATGAAAATTGAAAAAGGAAGTCAAGTCAACTGAGGTAAATCAAACCTTATATAGATCTATGATTGGAAAACTAATGTATGTTGTACACACAAGACCAGATATAGCACATGTAGTTGGTATAGTTGCAAGATTCTCTGCTAATCCCAAGGAATCACACATGACTACCTCTAAAATATTTCTAAGATATCTAAAGACTACCGAAGACTATGGTTTGTGGTATAATAAAAAAGGAAAATTTGAGCTACAAGTTTATATTGATGCTGATTGGGCTGGAAACATAGATGATAAAAAGAGAACAAAAAGAGGAGCATTCTTTATGGGTGACAGACTTGTCACATGAATAAGTAAAAAAAAAGGATGCATATCATAATCAATTGCAAAAGCAGAATACGTGGTTGTTGCTGCAAATTGCTCTAACATTGCGTGGATCAAGAAATCACTGAAAGATATGAATATGGAAATTCTTGTACTAGTAATTATCTATTGTGATAATAAAAGTGCTATCAACATTTCAAAGAACCATGTGATGTATGCTAAGAAAAAGCACATAGATATTAAGTATCATTACTTGAGGGAACAAGTACAAGAGAAAGAGGTGATACTGGAATATGTATAATCCAAAGAGCAATTGGTAGACATATTCACAAAGCCATTGCCAAAAGATACATTTGAGTACTTAAGGAGTAGACTAGGGGTTTGACCCTTGTCTATTGGTCACTAAGATAACTAGGAAGTTGCATCAGCCTACACATTATAAGAAGATCAATCATGTTGATGCAAGCAAAGATATGGACTGCAATGACATATCAGTACAAGACAATGCTTATCTGAACCACACAAGAGAGATATTGTTGGCTACTACAGAGTTGTATTGCTAATGGAAAGATATATTCAATGATATATTTATGTTTGGAATTGATGTCAAAGGGAGAGAAGTATTCAAAGAAATATCCATCAAGGAAAACTACATCCAGAGGGAGAGAGATATCCAGTAATGAAATATCTATCAGGGCAAATAACATTAGTCAAATGGAGAGAAAAGATCAGAAAAAGAAGTTTCTACAAAGGGAGAGAAAGATCCAAGAAAGATTCAAAGAAAAAACCATCCATCTAAGGGATAGAATTGGAGAAAAGTTAACATTTCATATCCATCCAGAAAAGGGAGAAGAGATTCTACAAGAAAGGGAGAGACAGGAGCAGAAGACAAAATTGCTACATCTATCCAGTGAAGGGAATGAAGAATGAAGAAAGCACTCTGCAAGAATCAAATCTAAGCTAGAAGATCTTACCAAGAGTCAAATATTTGTATTGGTTATAGAACAATAATTATGGTATAATATGAAATATTTCATATTGTGTTGATAGTATGTTGCCATCAATGCCAAAGGGAGAGATTGATGAACTATAATTGATTGAATGTTTGAAGATGATAAGTTGATGATCATCAAGCTATAGAAAGTAAATGAAAAACATTAAATTAGTTAATGTATTGTATTTTGACTAATTTCAACTTGATATAATCTGATTGGTCATATACATATTGTCATAGACTTCAAGAAAACAAAGAGATAAAGTTTATGCTATCGGTAAACATAAAAAGCCAATGTACACCGAGTGACAGTAAACACCGACGGATAGTGCACACTGACGGATAGAGAACCTTGAGTAGTCATAGTGTATACCGAGCACCACAACACCGAGCCTAACTAAAGTGGTCACCAAGCAGAATTGAAGTTGATGCCTGAGGACAATTGGAGTCAATGACCGAGAAAACTAAGAGTTGATGACCGAAATCAATTGGAGTTAGAAAATGACAAAATACCAAGCTGGCAGGAGCTATATTTAGAGTTAATTAATTGATTACTTTGTTTTCATTGATCAATTGAACTAAATATTTAAAGATAGTTTTATTCATAGTTTTCAAGGAGAAATCTACAGAATAAAACTAAAGCAAAGCTTTAAAGATCAAAGAAATGCATGGCAAGATTTGCGAATCAAGAAGCAATCTACATCAAGAATAAGAAAGAAAAGGAGATTGAACAGTGAAATCATGTCTATATAAAGAGAAAAGTAATTCATTATGAAAAAAAGGAATGTTGAATAGAATTCTGGTGAAGAGAGAAGTCTTCATGCAGATTTGATCATACAGGCTGAAGAACAAAGATAAGAATTCTGCAGACACCGAGCAACAGAGACACAACATTCACCAAGCAGAAAGAAGAAAGAAGGGGAGAAAAGGAATTAAAGATAAGATTGATGAAAGAGGTATTATGGACTAACAATAGATCTGAAAATATTCAAGTTAAAGTTATATTATTGAACTGATCATTTATTGTTTCAGTTTAACCATTGATTCAGAAAATAACTTAATCGAGTGGGATTCAACCATCCTTATTGTACTGAGATACTCAAGAGTATCACAAGGTTTTCATGTTGACAACATAGTGAATGCTAGGTCAAATGATAAACTTTTAGTTTTAAACCCTCTAACAAGGTCGCACTTAATAGTGTATTTGTAACCTTTAACAAGGTTGGCTCTTCACCGAGCTCACTTCAAAAGAGTGAAAATTTTGGGTTACCGGTCCAAAGTGGTTTTTCCCTTAACAGAGTTTCAATGTTAAAATCCATGAGTCAAATGTGTATATGGTTCATTACTTTGATGTTTTTCTTTACACATTACTAAAATGGGATTGGTCGGTAAACACTAAGTTTATTTATTGCTACTCGGTAAAGGCTAGAAAAAGATAGTCAGTATACTCATTGAGCAGTCTATATTTGATAAGATTACTTGAAGGCATATATCTTGTAGGATTGATAGATAATTGAAGGTATTATATTTATGATATAAGTTTTGGTTGGATTATTGTATTAATTTTTGAGGCCACTGATTCATCCCCCCCCTCTCAGTTATTCTAACAAATTTGTCCTCCTTCTTTTGGTGTTATTGTCTCCAATTACTTTTCTACCTTCTCTAAAACCTCATCTTTCAATTTTAGTTTCTCATCTTCCTCTAAGAATTCAAATTAAATAGCCTTCTCATTTAGCAACTCATCGGCCTTGTGTTTGAGTAAAAATTGCCTAAAATACTTTGACTTGATGAATTTCTCATCATTCATGAATTCCTCACAGGTTGCTAACCTCACATCTTCAGTGACGTCTCCTCCTAATATGAATGAGCAAGAGTTCTTTCAAGAGGAGGCTCCTCAACTGGTACTCTTCTTATATCACACATGTGGGTGGGAGGGGCTTCTCAACTTGGGTTTTGAATCCTTCTTATGCATCAAATGGTATTTCCTTACCTAAAGACAAGGTTTAAAAAGGTATGATGGATTTCGGATTTTAGGTACAATAATCTGTCATGACCTCGATGAAGAAGAGGGTTCCATAGGCTTCTTGGATCATGGAAGAATAAAATATCTTGGGGGTGGAAGGGTACCCTCGGGGGGATTTTGTGAGATTTTAGGGGCAAAAGGAGAAGAAGTAGGTGCTTCATATTTGAGTGGAGGAGGTGAATGGACATGGCTAGAAGGTGAAGAGGCTTGACCAATGGGAGATCCAATAGATGAAGGAGAAGAATGTGACTCATAATCTACTTCAATAGGAAAAGGCCCAGGGACTTAAAATTGCATTCCTGTTCTCATTCTATCATGTGGAAAAGGAAACAGATCTACATCTCTATACAAAATCAAAAGAGACCTCATCCTAGCCTTTGGGATTAAAATACTTCCAAGTATGGGCATACTCTTCATAATTTATCTCCTTCATACTCTCATATTACTTTATTTCATACCACCTCTCCTTGATTTTTAGCACTTCTTGGTAATCTTGAGCACTTCTAATCAAATCTTCATCTTCATTCCATTCATTTTTAGACGTGGTTTTAGCAATATTTTGAATAAACCACTCAAAATCATAGAATATATACTTATCAAGGGGAAGGTTATCTTACTTAGTTCCTCATTTAGGGTTGGGATATTGAGAAGGTTGTTGGAGATTATGTATGCTAGCATTAATATTTTGGCATCGATGTAAACATATTTTGTACTATTGGATACATTGTTCTTGGTTGTTTAGTGAGTTGAATTGCTTGGTACGGATAATACACATAAGATATACAGTTTTGATCATACAAGTGGTTTTGGTGATGTCTTTATTTGATGCATTTAAATTCACATATGTTAGTGTGATGGTTTGTGAGAGTTATGATTGATTTATCAGATTTTGGTACGTTGGTTGTTCATGAAGTGATAGAGTTTCAGTTTTTGGAATGGTTTAGATTGGTGTTGAAGAATTATTGGTTACTAACCTATTAGTGAGTTTGGTGCATGCATATGTGTCCTCAATACAAGTGGTTCATTATTTTGATGCTAGCAAGCTATTTTTATTAAGTAACAGAGCTTGAAAATATTATTACTGATGAACAATGCAGAGATGAGTTTAGAACTTGAGTTCCTGTTGCTGCGAAGTTTGTTGAGGTATTTCATATTGTTTTTTGATGTTTCTTGATCGTGTTCTAATAATGTTGTTGGTTCACATTGGTCAAGGTGATTGGGTTGCATGATTCTCATGTAATGTGTTTGTTTTCTTTAGTTGGTCTTAGTAGACCTGATGATGTAACGTGTTGTGAAGGTTTGGTGCGTGATTTTTGGATTTGGAGCATGTTTGAAGTTATTGATATGGGTCACTAAAATATCCTATCTAACATTCAATGGATCATATTATGGAATTAATTGTAATTTATTAATTGTTTGCAATTAGGTCACTGGCTGACCTAGTTGAGATGAGTTTATGAATTATATTTAAAGGTAATCATTTAAAGTTGAGAGTGTGGGTATAGATGGGATAAATGATGTATATTATGTTGTATGAAGAGGTATGAGTGGAATCTAAAATGAGTTAGAGATATGTGCACTGCATTGGAAATTTTTTGGCATAACAAATGTTATCATTTAGTTTGTGTGTTTGGACTATAAGTTCTCTTTGATCTATGGTCAGTTGATTTTATAAACAAGTGAGCCTTGTTGTCATTGTATCTTGAGAAATAAGCCTGAATGCATCTACATTCCCCATCTATGTAATAATTTATACTTTTAGAAAATTATTTTCTTATTGTGGGTAATCAACCCCACTATGGTTTTTTCCCTAAGGGTTTCTACATATAAAATCTTGGTGTTATGTGTTGATATGTGTGTTTGGATCTTGCATGAAAGTTTATCTTTCAAATCTTTCTTTAAGTGGTTACAGTTTGAGATTTTGTGGACACAACTAATTTACCCCCTATCATTTGTGTGTGCTACTTTGGCCCTAATAATTGGTATCAGAGATCATTCCTCTTCTTGAAGCCTAACTTCTTAAGAAGATATTTTTTGGTTTACCCTACTAATGATGGTTTACTGAGATGGGGGGTGAATTAGAAAATATTGAAACTTAACACTTTAAAACTAAACCTTTGATTCAACTCGGTGGTTCAAATAACAATAGCAACTGAAACTTGTAAACACTTCACAAACTTGATAAACAACATATAATATAAGAAAATAATATTCATAGTTATCAAGCATCACATGTAACACCAAATTTAATGAGGAAACCCAATTTGTGAAAAACCTCTATGGTAATTGTCACCCACAAAAACAAATACTCTTCTAAAGTATGCTCGGTTAAGAGCCAATCTGGTTAAATATTACAATGCACATTTTTTAGATGTGACCCTATTAGGGGATTTACCTTAGATCTCTTAAGATCTTCACCCTGTTAGGAGTGGCCTGGTCAGAGGGCTTAAACATTCATCCTAGAATGTTACCTTTCACGAGGATTTACAAAAAGACTTACTAGGTCCACTCGGTTAAGAGATTTTCTATCACAGATATTAGTAAGAAATACTATACTGATTTGACCTGTGATTCTCTAACTATCCTTTGCTTGATCAGATCCATTTTTTCCTCTCTTTAACTTACTAGCATCAACAACTCATTAGTTTCTCCTCTAGACTGGTTCTCCAACTTTTTCACTACTCTTCTTGGTAGCTCTTCATCTATTCAATTTGCCAGCATCTTTGTATAAACATACATACTCATCAAAATATAGGCCTCTATTTTTCCTCTTAATCCTATTGATTAGTTTTCCCTTCAATTTTACTTAGTCATTAGATCATCTCAAATGAACTCATCAAATGTATCTGCAACTCGGTTAGGCAGTTAACCTTGCCTCATGACTTGCCCTTTTCTTGGAACTCACAACCTACCTTTTGTCTCTTAATCTTCATCTGAGGTTTTGAACTTGAATTTTCATGACCGTAGATCTTGTAACAAACTTTTCCTTCATTCTTATCATCTTCTTGATCTATGTGCCTTCTCATTAAATTCATTCTTCTCCTTGAATCCAAACTGTGTTCCATGCTCGGTGACTTTTGTGACTATCTTCACTTGGTGTCTTACTTCACTCGGTTACCAACCTTGCACAATAATTGACCTTTCTATATTTTAAAGTTCACTCAGTGACTATATTTTCTTTTCTTGACTGATTAATAGTTCACTTCTTAGTAACTAGGTTGTTCCCTTTATCAACTTGACCTCTCTTCTATATCGACTTAACAACATTAAATGTCAAGTAAAGATAATTATACCAATAGTTCCACATAATTGTCTGATCTTTATTATCTACCCAATTAAGTTCTTCTCTGATTGATATGGAAACTTAATATAAACCAGAAATCAATTGCTTGACATCAATGACAAAATAACAATTGATTTAACCCTTCTACTTGCTTGTATTATTCTGAACTTGGTCTTCATCACCATTACCATCATTTGGTTAACAATCTCCCTCTTTGGAATTGATGGCAACACTATCAATTGATGATGGTATACTATGATCTATCTATACTTTCTTTGTTCCATCTTAGCTTGTTTTTCCTCTTTGCATTCTATTACATTTTCCCTCTTACATGTAGTCTCCTTCACTTGTGTATTCATCACTTACTTCTCTCTTATGTATTCATCAATTACTTATTGTACTTATCTCTCTTTAACAACAATGCCAAAGATACATACTCCCAAAATATTGTTCAAGTAGTGAATCATACCTTGCACGTACAGATTTCTCTTTGCATACATAAATCCTTTCACAACTTCAAGCAACACCTAAAGTGTGATCACTAGCATCAACTCAAAATTCAGATATTAAAATGTTCTTATGATTGATGCAACATGCCTCTTGCATTAATAAATTTTGGATAGGGGTAGGACCCCAATTTACCTCTGAGATACTCAAAAGCACCCTTTGGTAGTGGCTTGGTGAATATTTTAGTAAGTTGCTCTTTTGAATTCACATATTCCAACATTACAAGCTTGTCTTGTACTTTCTCTCTCAAGTAATGATACTTGATAGATATGTTCTTGGTCTTTGAGTGCATTACCAGATTCTTTGATATGTTTATAGCACTTGTATTATCATAATAGATAGTGAATATATTGGTGATCTCTTCTTGCATATCTTTTAGTAGTTGTTTGATCCACACAATATTTGCACAATTCATAGCTACAACAACATACTCAGCCTCAAAAGTAGACTATGATATACAACTTTGTTTCTTGCATAGAATTGTAACTAGTCTTTCTCCTAGAAAGAAATCCCCTCCACTTGTACTCTTTATGTCATCAATGTTTACAACCCAATAAGCATAAATATATACTTTCAAGTTAAAGTTTCCTCTTTTATTGTATAGTAGGCCAAAATCCTCAGTGTCTGTCAGATATCTAAAAATTATCTTAACTATAGACATATGTGTTTCCTTCAAATCAGATGAAAACCTTGCAACAATCCCTACTAAAGGAGCAATATCAGGTCTATTGTGCACTATATATTGTAACTTACCAATCATGGATTGGTAGAGTGTCTCATTGACTTCTTGGGACTCATCCTCATTGGATAACTTGCAGCCAGTGACCATCAGTGTTCCAATTGGTTTTGAGTCATCCATACCAAAGGTCTTTAGGATCTCCTTAATATATTTTGATTGTGTAATATAAATCCCATCCTTTACCTATTGAATTTGAAGTCCAAGAAAGAATTTAATCTCTCTAATCATAGACATTTCAAACTCCTTTCTCATCTCCTCTACAAAATATCTGCACAATGTGTCATTGCCTCCAAAGATAATGTCATTGACAAATATCTCACCAATTGAAAATTTGTTAGTACTATCACATTTCATATATTCATTGTTGTTGTCATTAGTTCTTTGAAATCCTATTTTGATTAGATATGAATGCAATCTTTCATACCATGCTCAGGGTGCTTGCTTCAAGCCATACAATGCTTTGTGCAACTTGCATGCCATGTCACCATCATAATTCTCAGAAAATCCTTTAGCTTGTTCAATATATACTTCCTCTTCAATAATATCATTGAGAAGTGGAGACTTAACATCCATTTGATAAATTTTGAATCCCTTATAAGACACATATGATAGTAGAATCCTTACTCATTCTAATCTAGCAACATGTGCAAAAGTTTCACCATATTCAATTCCTTCTTCTTGTGCATACCCCTTGCAAACTAATCTTTCTTTATTTATGATTACATTACCATGCTCATTCAACTTATTTATGAAAATCTACTTAGTACCAATTACATTCTTATCTTTTGGTCTCATTACCAAATTCCATGTATTATTATTTTGAATTTGATCTATCTCTTCCTCCATTTCTTTCACCCAATCTTCACTTTCTAAAGCATATTTTACTTTTCTTGGTTCAAATTCAGATATTAAGCATGTGTTTTGTCTTACCTTACTTCTTGTCAGAACTCCGGTAGTCTTGTCTCCAATGATTTTACTCGGTGAGTGGTGTCTCTTTACATACTTTTCCAACACATGCTCGATAGCTGATGGCATCTCTTCATTTTCATCATTCAGTGGAAAATCTCTTTGCTCATCTTCTTCCTCTGTTTGTTCTTTCGGTAAGGTGTCAAGAATCTCAGTTTTTACATAGACAAATCTTTGATAATCCTCAGGTTCCTTCTTGTTGTCTTCATCATTCTTCTCTGCAAATTCATCAATCCTCACATTTTCACTTTCTCCAATTTTGTTATTATTCTTATTCAAACATTTGTAGGCTTTGGTCTTAGTAGAATATCCCAAAAATATTCCTTCATCTCCTTTAGAGTCAAATCTACCATATCTTGCATCTTTCAAAATATAACACCTACTTCAAAATACCTTGAAGTAACTTACATTATGTTTGTGTCCATACTAAATCTCATAAGGTGTTTTATAGTTCCCTTGTTCAGTTGTACTCGGTTAAGTGTATAAGAAGCAGTGCAGAATTCTTCTCTCCAAAAGGTTTGAGAAATTTCATTCACAATCATCAGTGTTCTATCACAATCCACAATGGATTTTTTTTCTCCTTTCATCTATATCATTATGTTGTGGTGTTCACGGTACATACATCTGCCTCTTTATACTATGTTCATTGTAGAATAGTGTAAATTCATCAGATGTAAACTCTCTACCTCTGTCAGATCTCATAAAAATCATCAACAAACAATATGAAGTATCTATCTCCATAGCAGCTATGTGTTCTCATGGGACCACATAGGTCGGTGTGTACTAACTCCAAAATACCTTGTGTAGTACAAGTTTTTCTTGTAAATCTCAATTTAGTCATTTTAGCTACTTGAAATCCCTTAGACATTACATTCTAAGGTTTGTCTAGACTCAGTAGACCTCTTACTTTGTTCTTCTTACTCACTTTGATTAAGTTGTCAAAATTAACATGACATAGCCTTTTGTGCCATAGACATACATCTTCAATCTTAGAAAACAAACAACTCTTTATGGATGTATCAAGATAGAATAAGTTACCTTTATATTGACCTCTGATAGCAATCAGACTTCCCTTCTGATCAAATACTTTAACCTTCTTGTTTTTAAATTCTAGTCGCTAACCTGTATTATTTAACATTGCCACACTCAACAAATTGTACTTCAAACCTTCAACCCAATAAATATCATCACACAGTATTTTTTAGTAGAATTATAGAACCTTTTCCCTTCACAAGATATGGGGCATCATTTCCAAATCTAACATTACCACCATTATGATCTTTCAAACTAATAAACTTATCAGTATCACCAGTCATGTGGTGTGAGAAACCACTGTCTATAATCCATGTCTCATTTTTCTGTACTTTTGATATTAGGGATTTTTCTTCAACATACCTTTCTTCATTAGACTCATGTTTAATAGAAACATAGACAACTTCTTCATCATCATCAGTGTCATCATTAGATGATCCTCCTTTAGAAATGTAGCATTCTTTTTTTCCTTTGTTCTTAAAGTCTCTGAATCTTTTGAATCTGTTCTCAGTCTTGTTGTTGTCTCTATTATCTTTCTTCTCATTATTGTTAGGAAAATTAGAAGCTATGTGACCAATATTATTGCATGAAAAACATTTCAAAGTTAGCTTACCTCTGTACTTTCCTTTACCTCTCGGTAGTCTCCTAGCCAATAATGCTTCAAATTCAGCTTCCTTCTTTTCATCTTCAACATATAGTTCTTCAAGCTCACTCTTACAATTATGAAATATTTTACTAGCACTTTTTTCATATCCATCAGTAGATCTAGAATATATAGACTTTCCAATAGTCAAAGATGATTTGATTGCAGATTCAACCTTAGAAGTAGCAGGAAAACTATTATCAAAATCATTCACCTCAAAAACAGTTAGCTTACCGATTGTAGCATCAAAAGTAACAACCATTTGTGGAATGGATCTCAGCTCTTGAATAGTAGACACTCAGATGACATAGATAGGTAGTAGTGTTCTAAGAATCTTTCTTGTAACATATTCTTCATTAATGGTTCCACCAACACCTCTAATAGCAATAGCAATCTCTTTTAGTCTTGTGTTGTATGTTGTATGTTGTAATGTTTTCTCCTTCTTTCATTCTCATTTATTCAAACTTTCCTCTTAAGATTTCAGCCTTAGCTTTCTAAACATGTTGATCTCCACCAAAAATCAATCTAAGCCTATCCCACATCTTCTTAGAAGTATCACAACCTTCTAAATCATTTAAATCTAGGTCGGTGAGAGTAGAAGCTATCTCTATCATCACTTGTGTATGTTCTTGTCTTTCTCTTATATGCTCAAGTCTCAAAGGACCAAATGGTGGAGGTGAGCACTAATTTTCAAGATGATTCAATGCATAATCTCCAATACCAGATATGTGAAGCCTCATTCTATTCTTCCATGTAGAAAAGTTATTCCTATTCAACTTCGATGCTTCCCTCTTATACATCTTTGGATCTTTAACTCAAGTACCTTTAAAATTATCTTCTTGGAGCACTAGCTCTGATACCAATTTTTGGTTTACCCTACTGATGATGGTTTACTGAGAGGCGGTTGAATAAAAAAAGATTGAAAATTAACACTTTAAAACTAAACCTCTGATTCAAATAACAGTGGCAATCAAAACTTGTAAACACTTCACAAACTTGATAAAAAAAATATAAAATAAGAAAATAACATTCATAGTTATCAAGCATCACATGTAACACAAGATTTAATGAGGAAGCCCAATTTGGGAAAAACCTTCATGGGAATTGTCACCCACAAAAAGAAATACTCTTCTAAAGTACGCTCGACTAAGAGCCAATCTGGTTAAAGATTAGAGTGAATATTTTTCAAATGTGACCCTGTTAGGGGATTTACCTTCGATCTATTAAGATCTTCACCCTGTTAGGATTTTCCTAATCAGAGGGCTTAAACATTCATCCTAGAATATTACTTTTCACAAGTATTTACAAAAATACTTATTAGGTCCACTTGGTTAAGAGATTTTCTGTTACAAATATTAGGAAGTATAGTGTACTGATTTGACCTGTGATATGCAACTATCCTTTCCTTGATCATATCCCTTGTTCTCTCTTTGAAACTTTCTGGCATCAACAACTTATTAGTCTCTCCTCTAGACTGGCTCTCCAAATTTTTCACTACTCTTTTCGGTAGCTCTTCAACTATTCAATTCGTCAACATCTCTGTATAAACATACAAAATCATCAATATATAGGCCTCTATTTTGTCTCTTAATCCTATTGATTAGGTTTCCCTTCAATTTTTCTCAGTCTTCAAATCATCTCAAATGAACTGATACAATGTATCTACAACTTGGTTAGGCGGTTAACCTTGCCTTGTGACTTGCACTTTTCTTGGAACTCACAAATTCCATTTTGTCACTTAATCTTCATCTAAGATTTTGAACTTGACTTTTCATGACCGTAGATCTTGTAATAAACTTCTCCTTTATCGTTATCATCTTCTTGATCTTTGTACCTTTATATTAAATTCATTCTGATCCTTGAATCCAATCTATGTTCAAACTCTATTTCATGCTTGGTGACTTCGGTGACTATCTTCACTTGGTTACCAACCTTGCTTGGTAACTAACCTTTCTTGGTTGTCAACTTCTCTCGATGACTATCTTTGCTTTTCTCAACCAACTAACAATTCACTGCTTGATAACTAGGTTGTTCCCTTTACCGATTTGACCTCTCTGCTATACCGACTTAACAACATCAAATTTTAAGTAAAGAGAATTATACCAATAGTTCCTCATCATTGTATGATCTTTATTATCTTCCCAACTCAGTTCCTCTCCAATTAATAAGGAAACTTAATATAAACCATAAATCAATTTCTTGACATCAATGATAAAATAACAACTAATCTAATCATTCTACTTGCTTGTATTCTTCTAAACTCGGTCTTCATCACCATTACCATTAGTTGGTTAACAATATCCCTCTTTGGAGTGGATGGAAACACTATCAATTGATGATGGTATACTTTGATCTCTTTGTACAATTTAGGACTGGAAACTGCACATGATATATATATATATATATATATATATATATATATATATATATATAAAATTGGAGACCTTATATGAACGAGATAAAGTTGTGAAAAAAGATAAGCTACAAATTTTGAAAGGAAAATATGAGTCATTGAGGTTGAACGAAGATGAGAACATTACTTCCTATGTGAACAAGATCATTGAACATGTTTGTGGAATCAAATGCGCTGGTGGAAATTTGGATGAAGATGATATTGTTTCTAATATCATGAAATCCTTTCCTCCTACTTACAATTCTAAAGTTGTTTCTATTGAAGAAATCAGAAATGTGACTACTATGAAAAGAGTTACATTAATTGGTAAGTTATGTTCTTTTGAAATGAGAGAATTTGGAGATAGTCTTCCTAAAGTTGAATCTGCATTTAAAGCCACTATTTCTAAGGATAATAAAAGATATGACCCTGGTGAAAGTTCATCTAAGCTTGGAAGCTATGCT